>JAFVLL020004730.1:46058-70044 GCA_021397915.2 Tor tambroides | reverse complement strand
GACATCCGGAAATTCAGCTACTTCCCAGACTACGTGGATAAAAATTTGGATCTCTTCCGGGACAAAAAGGTTCTGATGTACTGTACAGGAGGCATCCGCTGTGAGCGAGGCTCGGCATATCTCAAATCAAAAGTAAGTCTGAATGGGGAAAAATAAATGACATATCTTTGTAATGCCATTCTCAAACATGAATATTATTCTTCAGAATGTATGCAAGGAGGTGTATCAGCTAAAAGGAGGCATTCACAAATACTTAGAGCAGTTCCCCGATGGCTTCTACCACGGTAAACTCTTTGTGTTTGATGAACGTTATGCCATCGCATTTAATGAGGACGTCATTTCAGGTGTGTACTCATGCAAGTTTTTTCAAAAATGATTGTACGGAGTGACTAACTTAACATTTACTTCTCCTTTCCCCAGAGTGCAGATACTGTAGTTGCCCGTGGGATCAATATCAGCTGTGCTCCACAGACTTCTGCTGCCAGCTGGTTCTGTCGTGCACCACCTGCAGAGAGCGCGGCCTGACGGCCTGCTGTCCTGTGTGCCAAGCCAAGGAGCATAACCACAGCGACGTCTCCTCCGATGGGCTTTCTCACCGAGAGGAATGCAAATGCACGATGTCACGTCCCAGAATCCCCAAAGATACACTATGACAAACTCCATGAGTTGAAAATCATTTTAGATGGCCTGCAACTTTGTGTGATTTTAAGAAGTCTGCAAAATGCTTTTTAAAAACTGTTGTACCAATTCAGTCATGATTTTAAAAACTGGACACAGTGCACATCTTCAATAAATTACAAATCATTCTCATTCTTAATTTTATTTGACATCTGAAATCATACATATATGAATGGGACTTGTTAATTTGTCCAACAATTCTCAGGTCATTCAACTCAAAACTATACACAGACAAAGGTGATACACACATAAAGACAAAAACACAAGATTTAATTGCATATTATTTCCTCAAACACGAGATCAAATTAATAAAAACAACACAAACTGTCATGGTGGTCATTCTTTGAGTAAGAACAGCATGTAAAGCTTCAGTTAAATAGAGTTTACAGACTTTTTGGCAATTTACAAGTTTCCAGCATCTGCAAAGAAGTGAACAGAAAAACATTTAAATCATTTACAAAACTAAAGATGTTAGTGAACTTTCCTTGTCCACCTTATTTTTCAAAACGGCAGTAAGCCTATGGGTGAGACTTCCGGTTCAAAAAATAACGAGAAGAATAACAGCATGCTGTTAAAGGTAAAACTGTTTGCACTACAAACCAGTGTGTTCATAATTAAGATAATACGTTAAAATAATATGGTATGACACTAATTTGCAATATCAAGCAGCAAAACAACCTGTTTTGTACAGCTAAAAACAGCTGGACATGAATGAGACTGGAAGCCAGACCCATAAAATTTACAAATGGCTGCGCCTGCTCTTATGGGAATAATAAGGTGGATAATGTAAAAAGGATGATCTGCTAACCTGCTTTGTAATGAAACAATTGGACCCTACTGCCAGTGTTGGTTGAGGTACCAGATGGTATCGTTGGTCAGTATTGGTCCAAACAACGGATTCAGCTGTGACAGAATAGCAATCAGCCAGCTGAAAAATAACCAAAAGCACAGAGTGAAGAGCATGACAGTCAAAATTAAATATTGTCAAGAGACTGAATTCAGGAACATATGTGGAAGCAAAAATATGGTCTGCACTGCCACCTAGTGGCTGTTAGAGAACAAACACTATCATATTTCTTCAAAATAATAAATAATTTACATCCAAGTGGGACAGTTAAGACCTATTATGAGCTTATTTAACACATTTAAATTATCTGAAACTGGAGTAAACTGCACATGAAATGGCCTGGATGTGCTGTATTTCTTTTCTAATCAATACTGGAGTTGCCCAAAGGCTGTGTTTGACTTTCAGCTGATACAGAATAGAACAATCTCTCTATTTTACCATACTAAAAAGCAGCTTTTACTATTGAGTCTATTTAGAAATGTGTAACATAAAGATCATTTAAAGACAATGTACTTACAAAAGGTAGCAACAGACTGCAGTTAGTACCAGCATGGTCACAATGACTCTAAAATGGCAACAACAAAAAAATATATGTAACACTTCTTATGAATAAATAACACATATTATAGATATAAATAACACGTATTATGAATAAAACATTTTAAATAACATAAATGTGTTTCTTTAAATCACCCTTGTGTACTTGGCACAGTCACATGATCCAGACATTCATATATTCATTTCACAACTAAAATTGAACATATTTGCTTTTAATTTGTACTAGATACATTACATTTGAATTGAATGTATTTCCTAATGCCACACAAGTCAAATCACAAACTTTATTTTATTGTGACGTTCACTTGTTGGCTTTCGTAAAGTATTCCGGAAAGAAAAAAAAACGATAAAATGTATTGTTTAAGAACATATATTTGTTAATAAAGTCTTTGGCTTTATAAAATTTCAATTACATCGATAACTAGAGGTTCGTACAGTTGGTTTAATACAGTAAACTTTCGTTTAAGGAAATGCTAATGTTGCTTACCCTCGATTCGGTCCTTTCGGAATAAACCAGGGAATAACTCCACCAATAAGACCCCAAAACAAAGTCATAACTGACATAGCTATCACAAACGATGTGGGCGCCATGATATTTCTTTGTAGGTCGAGGTTTAATAACTTATTTTCTAACAAATAAACTTCGTAGACTCCACAGCGCTCGCGCCCCACACTGCTGTGTGCACGGTGATGGTCATGTGACTCCTCGGGGCCTGAGCAGAACAGACATATGACTGATGTCTCACCTCTTCCTCTGCACTCACATAAAACTATACTAGTCAACATTTGAAGTGAATCAAAACCTTTCAAAGTTGTCCTAAAACCTAAAACCTAAAACCAAAATGCATTCTCGTCTTAGGCCAACTTTGATGAACTTTTTGAGCCACTTCAAATGTTGACTACTATAAATATACAGCCTTCTTTTGATATTGCAAAACTTTTGGCTTGGTACACAAAGTACATTTTGTAGGGTATGTGCCTTGCATGTATTTAATCTACTCTACACTCACATGAAACCTTTTCACCAGCATGAATTATTTAAAATGTCATCCTCTGACTTCTTGCATTCTTAAAACCAATTAGTGCAGCAATGTGAAGCAGGGTTACTACAGTTAACTAAAACCATAAAAACATTATCCTTACTTGAAATAAAATAAACATCACCTGAAATAAAAAAGAAAAATAAAAACTTATACTGGAGCTTTTAGTTTATATTTTAAAATATTTATATATTTTATATTATAAAACTTAAATATTTTAAAATGTAAATAACTAAATGGACATTTAAAAAAAAATAAGACAAATACTCTTAATTAAAACTTAAAATATATATATAAATAAAAAATAAAATTGTATTCCAGTGATACTAAAATAACACTGCTGTGAAACACTGAATTTCCACTCTCTTTGGCACATTCATTTCCAGTCATTTGTAATTTAAAAAAAACTATATATGTGACCCTGGACCACAAAACCAGTCTTAAGTGTAAATTTTTCGAAATTGAGATTTATACATCATCTGAAAGCTGAATAAATAAGCTTTCCATTGATGTATGGTTTGTTAGGATAGGACAATATTTGGCCGAGATACAACTATTTGAAAATCTTTAATCTGAGGGTGCAAAAAAATCTAAATATTGAGAAAATCACCTTTAAAGTTGTCCAAATGAAGTCCTTAGCAATGTATATTACTAATCAGAAATGAAGTTTTGATATATTTACGGTAAGAAATTTACAAAATATCTTCATGGAACATGATATTTACTTAATATCCTAATGATTTTTGGCATAAAAGAAAAATCAATAATTTTGACCCAAACAATGTATTTTTGCTATTGCTACAAATATACCCCAGCGACTTAAGACTGGTTTTGTGGTCCAGGGTCACATATAAACATTCACTATAAAGACATGCATGACTATTTAGTGCCTAAGTCACAATTTTAAAAATTCCATATATTTTCGTGTGACACTGCTTTTGCTTCCTATGACAAAAAGACAACTTTCAACACCCATCAGTTAAACAAGTGGCCATATAGGAAGTAGTTCTGTCTTATATCTGCAAAGCATAAGAATTTCCCCAGATCTCATTTTTCTGTTTAGAAACCAGCTATTGCTCAAACTGTGATTTTCAGATGTTATATAAGTAAACATTGATACCACTAAAGCTGAGCTTAAATCCAAATGCTCTCATTTCAAGTTCAATTTGGTAACAGCACTGCCATTTCAAACCAAAGCATCACTTTTATATAAAAGACAAAAGCCCAAAAATGTCAGGTTTTTACAGTCTTTTATTTTTAGCAAAAGAATCATTTCACTCCTGCATTTTCTCAATGGTCTCCTCCTTGTATTTGCCCTTCTCCTTTCCGTCCTGTCGGGACTTGGCCTTGCGCTCAAGGATCTTCTTGCGATCCTTGTCGAGCTTTAGCCTGGTGATCACCACCTGAACAACAAAAAGATCAATTTCATTAACATTTCCATCAACATAAATGGCACAAAATATGCAATTGATCAAAAATAATTACATCAGCTATAACAAAACAGTTAAGAGGTCTAAAAGCACTTAATTGTTCATTGCATTTGCATTTCAATAATATAGTTAGATAACTTGCTATATGAGAGAGGACTGTGATTAATGGATTATGGACTGAGTGATTCCTAGGTAATTTACAGCTGATAAGATTATATTTTTAAATTAGTGTTACATGACTAAAGAAAACAGATAAAGGGCTGTGGCATTCTCTTTTGCCATAAAGCACTTTTGATTTTGGCAGGGATACAAATGCAGATGTTCAATATGCAGTTTGCAAAAAAGTCCTGACAAACGCGTCATCACGCAGACTTTTGCTGACAAACATACAGGGATATCTGCGTGCAGTGATGAAAGAGACCACACTGTTCATTTACATATACTACTGACACTAACAGTACAAAGCTAGTTGAAGAGCCTTTAACTAGCTCTACTATAAGTAATAAACGAGATCCTGTAATTGGCAAATTGGTTACACTGGCAACTCAAGAAGAACAATCAGACACTAGGTTCCAAACAAAGTAATCCAAGATAACTGTAAATATTAGTGCTGTCAAAAAATTAATCGCATAATGTGTGTTCTGTGTATATTTATTATAATACACAGTATATATTTTGAAAATATTTACATGTATTCACATGTCTATTTATATTCATATAATTTATATTATAAATAAATTTAATATATAAACAACCTATTTTTCTGAAATATATACATGCATGTGTGTGTATTTATATACACATAAATATACACAGCACATACATATATTATGTAAACAAAAACTTTTATTTTGGATGCGATTAATCGTTTGACAGCACTAGTAAATATGCATATTTGGACATTTTAAGTGTCAAATAGAGCACTTGTTAAAACATCAATCAGTGATGTGGAAATGACGAAATTGTTATGAGAGTTACCATTAATATCAGACAAATGTCAGAAATGTGTAGTCAATCCAAGAGAGGCATGACAATTCAGCAGCACAGAGTTTGTTTCCAAGGCAATACAAGAATTGGTAAAATGTGTATCATAAATTCAATGCAAGCTGCTTTGGATAAAAGCGTCACTACTGGCAATGGACCTTTTTTTTTTTTTTTTTTAAGAGTAACTTCTCTATTTTCTCTATGCTTTTCTAACTTTCTCTATTGTGACCAACAAATTAAGTTCCAAACTCTGAAAATATGATGTTTATTAAAGTAATTATGCACATTTAATGTAAATTTTATGCATTTCATATTGCCCTTTAGGTCAAATCAGAATGTGTTAAGCATGCATTTATTAGCTGGTGTAAAGTCTTACCAAACAAAATCGATTAAACAGCATATCCACATTAAACCTCTTAAACTGCATCAAAAATTAGATCAGCCACTCTGCTTTCTAGATGTAGGACCACCACTAGTTATTTTCTCAATGACACTGATATCTCGTGTTTTGCATGCAAACAAACATCTGAATATAAAACATACCTTGCTGGGGTGGATGCCAACATGGACTGTGGTGCCGTTGGCCTTTTCACGCTGAACGCGCTCGATGTAAATAACATACTTCTTCCTGTAGACCTGGACAACTTTGCCGATCTGCTGGCCTTTGTAGTGTCCCCGGACAACCTGGTGATGAGAGAAAAAATAAAGCAAGGAATGTTACGCTGAGTAAGGTGAACAGTATTATACTAAACATTTCTTTACATCAGACTACAATATTGACCCGGTAGGAAAAACTGAGAACGTCCTCACCTGGACCTCATCGTCCTTACGGATGGGCATGGATCTCACGTTGTACTTCTGGCGGAGCTCTTTGGACAGAGGGGAGGACATGATCTTCCTGCGGATGTGTGAAGGGGCATTGAAGTGCCTCTTGCGGTTCTTGCGCCGGGAGGAGGTCACAAATTTATTGAGCTTCATGATGGCTGTTAAAGAAAGAGGACAATTAAAATTCAATTTGAATCAAAAAAGAAACATATCTGCTAAATAAATAAATATAAATTGTAATTGAGTTGCAAAATAGCCACATTCAACACAAGAAAAACTAGGTTTGTAGAAGAATGAACCTGTCTTAAGCTGTACTGACACTAACTTAGGTTTGTTTGACACACTTCAGCACGTCTCTCAATAGACAAATCAGCAGTGATATTACATAAAACAATAATACGCTCAAAGCTTGCCATTTATGACTGGGTAACACACGGTGTAAGTTATTTGAAAAGCATGTTCAACGGCTCGTGGTACTCCTGTAGCTAGTTATTTCAACTTGACATGACAACACACACACGCACTGCTCAAGATTTCATATTTACAGCGTTTGAAGAGCGTTTATACGCAACACGATTAAAGCAACATATAACACGCACAAACGGAAAGTATGGCCTTGTGTTTCGGGCAAAATTACAGTTATCCACACGGGAAGGAGCACAGCTCCTACAGCAGCCACTGGCTGAGCTTTGGCGACTAAATCCACCGAGATGTCACACCGTAAGTATAAAATAATACATCTAAATTGAAAATAGGGATATTATGTAGCGATAATGTGTGTTTTAAACTTTGAGGACATAAAATCCACGAGGATGGCAAAGGATGTTTAAGAAATGCTTTAGCTATCTTGGCTTACCCTGCCGACTTGTCGCTATGGCCGCCGGGAAAGAGACTCTAGAACTACTTCCGCCAGAATTAGTTGTAGCGCAAATCTCACGAGATCATGGATAGAACGGGATTTCAAAGTAGCTGTCGGTTTTATGGCAGGGTCATAGAGTACAGACAAATGAACACTCAGTTCATTGAATGAAGAAGTTACTGCAGTTATCATTTAGTAAATCAAATTTATCTAAAAATAAATGTTTTGAAACTTTACTTCCTACTGTGTTACACCAAAAGCCGTGATTTCTGAACAGAGACAGAATTTTTAATATCTTCTCCTCCATCTAAATTTGTTTGGGTTAATATGCTTCCTTCATTTTAGCGGGAACATTTTTGGGGAGTTCTTAGTCGGTATTATGTTACAAATAAAACAAAAGAAGTGTCCTTTAAAATTGCTCACAGAATATATCCTGTTAAAGAAACATTAGCGTTTTCATCTGGATATAGATTACAACTGCTCTTTCTGTAGCCTAAATGTAAAAAAGAGAGAGTCTATTGTATTTTCTGAATGTCCCTGTTCATCTTTGTTTTGGTCTGAAATGTCACAATTTCTAAGTGTTAAAATGAATTTCATCCTAGTCTTAAATTTATCATTTGTTTTACATCATTCGAAAGGAAAATATATATTATTGATGTGATTTTGCTATTAGGAAAATTTTATATTCATCAAACTAAATGGAGTAACTTAAAACCCAATTTTGCTCATTTTCAAACAGCCTTTAAAGCTTATTTAGAATCTATAAAGTCTTTTAAAAAATCGTAAAGCCCAAAGGACTGTGTCTCTGCTAAATGAATTTAAAATATGCTTGTGATGCCCGTTTATTTTTATTTTAATTGTATTTTATTTTGTATAATTTTTTTATTGTTTTTTATTTGATTAAAATTGCCTCCATTTGTATTTACAAAATGTGTAAATATGAGAAATATGTGAGGAACTTGCTGTTGAAATTTGTGATTTTGAAAGTTCAATTAAAAAAGTTTAAGCTACAAGCTGTGTTTTGGAAGGTGGTAGCTGGTTTATCGCTGGTCCAAGCTGGATAATATCTGGTCCAAGGTGATTAACTGGTGGACCACCATGCAAAAACCGTTCAAGATGGTCTACCAGCTAGAAACCATGAAAGCTTGAATTCAACTTTGCAGCACTTAACAATCTTAGAATTTCAGCAAGCAAAAACATAAAACATGTCATGAATTGCCATGCACCAATAATATTGCAAGTAAACATTAATATTTGCCTCCTGACATCATTTACACTCACCCTCATGTCATTTCAAACCTGTGTGCATTTCATTCTTCTGTGAAACACAAAAGAATAAACGGTTTCGGTTCCCATTTACTTCCATTGTATTTTTTATCCATACAATGAAAGTCAGTGCACCGAAACTGTTTAATTACATTCTTCAAAATATCTTATTTTTCTATGTTCCAGAGAAAAAGAAAGTCGTATAAGTTTGAAATGACATGAAGTTGAGTAGCCTAAATAATGACAGAATTTTCATTTTTTGGTTTGGACAGTCTGTTTAAAAAAGTAATAATCTTGCTGGCTTTTATTCACTCCAAAACAGTACAATTTCTTGTGAAGTTTCACAGGTGCTTTAGTTAAAAGAAAAATCCTAGGGACTTCCTTTGTCAAAAGGTTACACAGAAGAAGAAAGAAGGCACATCTGAGTCACTAATCATTTTATTAGAATGATATAATTGACAATGAATTTGAAAAAGTTTTTATTCAACACAATATTATGTGTCTGTATTTTTGGCTTTTATCCAACCAACCTTCAAAAATAGCAAAACACATTTTGCCACAACTGTTCTCTTTGAAACTGCAGGTCTACTACACTGCCCTGACATGTCATGCGAGCAGGTGTTCTTTTACACAACTCAATGGCATCCATTGTGAAAATGAATATAGCATTGAATGAGCCAGATCAGGGGAAAACATGGATTGACCAAATCTGTAGCTGTAGACAGTGTTCTTTAGCCTGTAGTTTGGTTCACAGAATGGGTCTAAGACGCATAAAGCTCTGTCTGGTCGTTTGTTCTTTCTGGGCTTTGGGACTTAATAAAAAGCGTCTTTTGAGTGCATACGATTGAATAGACACACATGGAAACAACAAAGGTACAAAGGTTAGTGTTCTGTGAAATTGGACAAAATTCTATTGAAAACCTCTCGTGCACCTGTAAATTTGTAATAATACACTCTCTTTTAACTAATGATTAACTTACTACAGTTCTATCTATCTATCTATCTATCTATCTATCTATCTTTCTTTCTGTCTGTCTATCTAGCTATCTATCTAGCCAGCTAACTAGCTAGCTATTTGTCCGACTGTCTGTCTGTCTGTCTGTCTGTCTATCTATCTATCTATCTATCTGTCTGTCTGTCTGTCTCTGTCTGTCTTTCTGTCAACCTGTTGATCTATCTATCTATCTATCTATCTATCTATCTATCTATCTATCTGTCTGTCTGTTTGTCTGTCTCTGTCTGTCTTTCTGTCAACCTGTTGATCTATCTATCTATCTATCTATCTATCTGTCTATCTGTCTGTCTATCACCGATCTATTGATCGATCTATTTATCTATCTATCTATCTATCTGTCTATCTATCTGTCTGTCTATCTGTCTGTCTGGCTATCATCGATCTATCGATCTATCTATCTATCTATCTATCTATCCATCCATCTATCTGTCTGTCTGTCTATCATCGATCTATCTATCCATCTATCTGTCTGTCTGTCTATCATCGATCTATCTATCTATCTGTCTGTCTATTTAACTGTCTATCATCTATCTATCTATCTATCTGTCTATCTGTCTGTCTGTCTGTCTATCATCTATCTATCTATCTGTCTGTCTGTCTGTCTGTCTGTCTATCATCTATCTATCTATCTATCTATCTATCTATTTAACTGTCTGTCTGTCTGTGTATCTAATGTGTGGGAGAGGGCAACAGAATAGGATTATTTTTGTATATAGCTATATATCTTGATGTGGCCCCACCTTGAACTGTTTGGTTCAGGTGTGTCCCTGTAGGCTACTGTGTCAGTGTGAGGCGTGACACTTCAGTATGAGTAATCCCACGCTCCTTCCATTCAATACACACACAGTGAGGAGACAAATGTGACAACTTATTGCACTCTGACTGAAAACAATGTGGAAAAATACATGGAATAAGGTGAGTCTTAGAAAACTGAAATATTTGTTTACTTGGAAAAGCATTATGAGAATTAAGTTAAAACCTCTACTTAATGCTTCATATTGCAGATGTTCATGGTCCTGATGGTGAGCAACCTGTTTATGCCCACTGACACAAAGTACAACAATAGAGAAGGAAAGTCTCGGAGACGGAAACTGGAGTCTCATGCACGCCGGAATGCCTCATCTATCAGAATCTCCCCGGATCCGATGATGACAGGTCCAGAATCAGGAGTGATGCCCGGTGCTGTTGAAATTGACTTTGACAAGAGTATCGAGGACATGGTGTCTCAGGTCCGAAACGATCCCAACTTATCCATAAACAAATGTGTGGTGGATCGCAAACTTTGGATGTCCAACAGTCGCAGCCTTTCTCCCTGGTCCTACAGGTGGGTGTAATATGGAGTTCACTGTTAGATTCATCTTTGCATTGCAAACATTATGATGATTATTATATTATTTAACCTCCATGTTCTGATTAAAGATTGAGAGACCCCAAAAGCCCTGTTTAATTTATATATTTAAAAAAAAAAAAATCTTCACTGTCAGGCATGTTTCAGGATTCTTTGAGGAATAGAAGTTTAAAGAACAGCATTTATTTTAAACAAAAATTATTTTTAACATTAAAAATATTTTTTATGCATCCTTGCTAAATAAAAGTAGCCTATTAAACTCTTTCTAATAATGCCCCAACTTTGCTATAACAGGAACAAAGTTTTTTTTATTATTATTATTTATTTTATTGCAACAATATTTCATGATAGTAGTTTTTACTTTGATCAAATAAATGCAACTTTGGTGAGCAAATAAGAAAAAAGCAAATCTTACCAAGACTTACCAAACTTTTGATCAGTAGTGTCTACATAGGCCTGTCTTCACCCATGCCATTTATTGAATGTCTTTGGGCAGAATCAACCACGATGAGACCCGTAAACCCGTGGACATCCCGGAGGCCGTGTGTTCGTGTGTGGGCTGCATCAATCCTTTTACCATGCAGGAGGATCGCACCATGACCAGCGCCCTCATCTACGCCAAGATCCCCGTGCGCAGACTGCTGTGCCATCGGCCAACCAGGAAACCGACGAAGCAGAAGAAATGCGTTCCCCGTTACAGATCGCTGGTGGAGAGCATCGCCGTGGGGTGCACGTGCATCGTGGGGTAGCTGCGTGGGACCAACACATTTCAGCCTGTTTTACTGCAAATAAATGCGGATCCTAATTGAGAATATTACAATTTTCTGTAGGGTGAACTCAATAAAACAACCGTGGCTGTGCAGGCGCCTTTTCTATTTTGAAAAAGTTATTTTATTTAAGATTTTGAACATTTAATGTCGTTAAGTATTAATAACTTGCACTGAGCAACACAAATTAAAAGAAAAATAAAAGATGTATAATAGTAGGCTAGTTATAATGGGGTTAAAGCTGTGCCTTTAAAAAGTATCAAAGTTGACAGTTCGGGCAGATCATTTTTAGTTGCTATAGGCTACGTTATGGAATTGTAAAGTAGCTATTTTTAAGAAAGAAAGAGAATTTAATGCAGATATGTCTACAAATAGCCAATTTTCAATAATATTCTGTGGTTTGGTACAAATTCGTGGTACTATCAGGGTTGACTGTTTAAGATCGCCCTCTACTGACCAAAATATAAGATACAGTGATAGAAAGAGGACGCATACTTACGCATGTTTGTTTGTATTTTTTTAATGGGTTTTTTTTTTTCATTTAAATGTGGGGGTGGTAACTGGGTTAACACATAACCCGAGGACTCAAGTTTAAAGTATTTTTAATAAATATTATATTTACTATTTTTCTCATATTTTCCCAAAATATATAGCCTATATTTTCAGGTTTTTAATGTAGCCTACATATTTGCAGTCTGAGAACTGACAAAATCATCGTGTCTTTACCGTAAATAAAATATACAAAACATAAATAAATAAACAAATTTACTGGATTTTTTCTCTCGGTGTGTTAAGAAATGCCAGGCTATATAGCCTAGTAAATATTGTATCGTGCCAGCTCTTGACTGAAGTCAACGTTTACACATGAGTGACACACAATGCCCACTTTGCCTTTTTTAAAAAACATTTATACAATGATTTCATGATTCGGATGATTGCAAGTTCTTGACATTATAATGAGGAAAGTAGCTACATCTTGTATTTATGTTTAAAATATTAAAAATATAATTAAAATATGTTCTTCATGTCTTAAAAACGACTCAAAGTGATACCTTGCTACTTGGGATGTTCTTACAAACAATAGGTTATCACACACACTCTATCAGGACGACAGCCTACGTTCAAATTAAAACAAGACATTTCAGCTTCTGGTCTCATGTGCGCCATCAGCAGGACTCAATCATTAGTGATCAGCGAGGATCAGTAATAGAGAAAAATACAGGAGAAGGACGCATCATGCCCGGTATGTGTTTGGCTGATGAGATGACAGATAATCTTCAGCTGAAAACATGACTTTAAGTCTGACTATTACTGTTGTTTGATTACAAGAAGGACGCGGTCCAGGTGAGCGAATCTGGTGCTTGGTGCAGGTGAAGGGTCCATCGGAGGGGACGGCAGCAGAAGGTAGGAACCGACAGACATCTGGACAGTGATTACTTTCAATGCTCTCAGTGGGATATTTTAATGTTACAAACTCATAATGTAGCCTACTCTCAGTTAGCCTATATGTGATATCTTAAATAAGGGATTTTCAGACTTTTTAACGTAAAAGACTCAAATTTCATGACCCCTTCAAAATATTAGCATCCATAGGCCTGTATTTTCAAAAAGAAAAAAAAAATGAGGGGAAAAAATTAAATATGCTATTCTGAAGTGATATTATATTAAAAATATCCTAAATTGATATAAATGGCTTTTATATTGTTATTAATAAAGACAAAGCAAATTATTAAAACATTTACTTTTATTAAAAAGTGCATTTTTTCTACCCATTTGATGTATGCCTATATATTTATACTTACATAATTTCATAATTGCACATTTAGTTTTTATTCCTTACCGTTATAAACTTTATTACATATTTTATGCAGCCCCCAGACTCTGTCACAATACAATATATACATGCACTTTATGCTTTTTAATATAATCACTCAGTATAATTGTTCCACTTTTTGCAGTGAAATGTATAAGAGATTTTCCCCTGTCTTCTGACAAAAAACCTGTTGTGTTCCCATAATTGTATTTTTGTCAAGAGGGTGGACGCCATTGCCATTCTGAGTATGAAATATCATTTCGAGCCAAAATATAAAACTCAGAAATTAGGCCTAATCATTCAAACAGCTACACTCATAATTTGAAGAATGTCTGTGAATTAGGCAAGACTAATATACAGTTAATTGAGCGGCAAGCAGAATAATCCGTTTACCTATTCACTGTAACACTGCACAGAATTGCATATTGCAGCTGGACTACATGGCATGTCCTTTTTATAGCTATGTACCATATACCAACACAAATCTGTAGGCGACCACTATTTCAGCTTTTCAGATTCAATATATCCAGGACTGTCAATCTATATTTAGGAGCTCTTGTGGCTCATAAATATTCATTGAGGTTTTAGTGCTTTCTTAAAAAAAGACGCCAGGCAGCGTGAGTTCCCAACAGTGAGTCAAGCAGCGTGTGTCAGAGAGTAGGAGGAGAGAGAGAGAGAGAGAGGGATGGTTGGTGAGAGTGAACTCTTTGATATTTTGATATGCTGATACCCGGGGGACCAGCACAGATGGCACCTGTTCTCAGAGGCACTGGCCACTCTCGCTGACTGCTCAGTGTGTGATTTCCGTCACCAAATATCATACATGAGTCTTCACATTTGCACTGGGGGGTTCGGGTGCCATTTGTCTAAATAAATAAATAAATAAACAATTAGCTAAGTGGTTGTTCAGTATCAGAATTACGACATATGTTCCTGTTTAAGGTGTTAACAAGAGAATTGCATGCTCATACTTTTAGATTGAGTTTGATTAAGCAGATGGTCCCTGCGTCTAAGTGTGACCTCTGTGCATATTAAACAAAATAGAAACAAATATGATGCAATTAACTCATAACATTGCACATACACTGTAAAGCAAAACAATGGCAATATATAATTTAAAACAAAATGTAATGCTAAAACATATGATCTACTGAAATTGTGGGCACTGGCCACTCAGATTGAATATATTTGAATATATTATATTTAACAAGACAATACATGTATTTTTACAGTGAAATATGGTAAAATCCTTTTAAGTTATAAATACACTCTCAGAAAAAAGGTATAAAAGCTGTCACTGGGGCAGTACCTTTTCAAAGGGTACTAATATGTAAACTTTAGACAATAGGTACAAATATTCACTCTTTAGGGGTACAAAATTGTCTCTTTTGAAAATACTGCCCCAGTGACAACTTTTGTAGCCTACTTTTTTTTTCTGAGACATATGAAGTAGGCTACAAGTCACATTTTAATTTATGGTGAAAAACATAAAATGATGTTCCCAGATGTTCCCAAAACATGACAAGTCCCAACTGATTATATTTTTATAGTTCTATTTTTATTATTATGTTGTTGTCAGTACATTCAGGTATTTTTGTTACATTTTTTGACTTTTTAGTTAATCTTTTTACTATTAGCCTATTAGACCCATTAGTTTTAGTCTGGTGGTATTTTATGTTTACATGCTAGGCTATATAAAACCTTAGTCCGATAAGATGACATCCCAGCTAACAGTGAACATTCTCATAACTGTCACTAACATTTTTTAAAAGTTATGTAAATGTTAGGCCAAAACGTTTGTAGCCTATAAGCCTATTTGATATAGGGTCTACATTCTCATAATGTTGAGAGAAAACGTTCAGAATATTCTCGGGACGTCCTTATGTTATTTGCAGTTGATTATCATAATAGCCTACTGAGAGAAAATGTTGATTTGTCTAACCTTTAAATAACGTTACAATCAGGACACGATAACTAAACATGTCAACGAGTTAAAAAACATTTCAAAACAATGTTCCCACAACGTTTTTGTAAACTAACTTTATGGCATAGCCTAATGCGAAAACGAAGCTGTGATGAATAGACTTACAGTCATTAGGCTACAATGGCACGCACTATAGGCCCTAGATCAAATAATTTTCTTAACTCACACCTTTAAAAAATGTTTTATGGATTTTTTTTTCTACTGAAAGTTTTTTTCCTCTCTGAAAAATGTTCAGCTGAACAGTCGGTAGGCCTATGTTGTTAAAAAACAGTACAATCCATTGAACGCACTGCACTTCCATCCTTACAGACTCCTTTCATTCCTGTCAAAAAAAATAAAAATAAAAAATAAACATGATCAACATATTGAATATTAATAGAAATTATATTTATATTAGTGCCGGAATACATGAGAACCATTAGACGGCGCTATTGGATAGCTTTAAATTGAACAGCAAAAAGTTTACAGTCTCTCTCTCATAAACATGAGGATGATTTCATGTCCTGCTTCGCGCGTCTAAATAAAGCTCAGTGATCAGTCGGCTGTGCGCAGTACATTCCTGGTCAGAGGGTAAATGTCCATGTAACAACAGTGTAACTGCCCTCATCACCGCCCCTCCCAATCGAAGCTCGGGAACACAGCTCAGCCCTCCGTTCTTCTGGGAGGAAAACACGATGAACTGCGAGGATGCACAGCACGTCTTCGTGACACACGCGTGAGAAGTGTTTAGGATGCCGCTGTAACTCCGCACGCATCCAGCGAGCAGCAGCAGCATCCCTGCTCCGGTCCGGATCTGCTGTCATCGCAGCGCGGATGGTGGGAAAGGACCCTCCCAAAGGAAAACAGACGAAAGAAAGATGAAATGTTTCTCCCGGTACCTGCCTTACCTCTTCCGACCTCCGAGCACCCTGCTCTCCTCGAGCTGTCACACGGAAGGTAAGAGCCGATCCGATCCGATCCGATCCGCGCAGACAGCTGGACATTGATTCTGCTGGGTCACAGTTTGCTGAAGGGATGCTGCGTAATCACAACTTTCTGTCTGGAAGTGCTAGGGATGTTTATCATAAGCAAGGCTTATTTTTACAACTCTGTGGGGTAGTATTTGATCAAGAATGTGTGGGAATTATTATTATTTTTTCATAGTTTTATTCATTGAAAATAATATATCTACTACTAATAATTATATATATATATATATATATATATATATATATATATATATATATATATATGTATGTATGTATATATATAATTTGTGTGTGTGTGTGTGACCCTGGACCACAAAACCTTAAAACATTTATAAATTAAGATTTATACATCATGTGAAAGCTGAATAATACGCTTTCCATTGATGTATGGTTTGTTAGGATAGGACAATATTTGGCCGAGATACAACTATTTGAAAATCTGGAATCTGTGGGTATAAAAAAATCAAAATACTGAGAAAATTGCCTTTAAAGTTGTCCAAATGAAGTCCTTAGCAATGCATATTACTAACAAAAAAATTATGTTTTGATATATTTAAGGTAGGAAATTTACTAAATATCTTCATGGAACATGATCTTCACTTAATATGCTAATGATTTTTGGCATAAAAGAAAAATCAATAATTTTGACCCATGCAATGTACTGTTGGCTATTGTTACAAATATACCCCAGCGACTTAAGACTGGTTTTGTGGCCCAGGGTCACACACACACACACACACACACACACACACACATATATATATATATATATATACACACACACACATTCATTTTATGCAGTAACTTTAATTTTTATTTTATTTATTTTCAGCTCCAACCTCCATGCTTAAACAGAAAATTCCCAGTTTTTCAATATATTCTCAGACTTGCAGGTATACATTTAGATACAGAAAATGATTACAGCTGACAAACAACAAACATTTTTACATTTGTTATTTATTTATTTTTAAGTTTTTCAGTATAGTCTCCGACTCTTGGACTATAGGCTAGTAGATTTGAATATATCAAGATAATTTGAGTGATTGAGACTGTGTGTTTTTGTCCTAAGAAGTTGGATGTTAAGATGTAGATTAAAGATGATGCTATATAATGATCATCGTTGGATACGAGATAGAAGATTTCACATTGTTGGAATTTGGATATAACATATATTCTTTCAGCGGGCAAAGGAACACAAATTAAGATGAATGCAATTACTGTATACAAGTATATGAATACTTAATAATAAGTATGAGTATAAGTACTGTATTATTTCATAAGTCCCCAATATCTGAGCAAATGAATGACCTTATACGTTATGAATCCATGCTGTTCTTCTTCTTAAGCCTTCTTCTGTGCTTTTGTGACAGTTTTGTTCAATCATAAAAGCAGATGTTATATTGTCTGGTTATGCAACTCTGTGTCAAACTGGCAAATGTGGTAAAATAAAACAGCCTGAGTTCATTTGTATAGAGGAGGCCCTTTTATCTGGTCCAAGAAACATCCTTGTGAGCACTTGTGTATGTGTGAATTTAATGTGCCGGTCAGGGTGCCCTACATCATGTTTACAACACTGTCGAATAGCAGAACTCGTCGACCATAAAAGTCTGATTTACTTTTGACCTCTGTTGCTTTTTACTGTTAAACAGGAAAATATGACCCTACTCGCTTTTAAAAAGATTATTGGCTATTCAAATAATACTGTATATCTACATGTTGTTATTGATCTGCACTGTGTAAGAATGAAAACAGGCTCAGTTCCTGAGGCTGCACTTTCTCAGCCTGATACTTTAAATCATTGTTAGATTATTTCTTTGGACACTGTGGTCAGATTTAGTCCAACAGAGGGCAAGAAAAACAAAACTGATGCTATTATTAAAGTGATCACCTTCATTGCCCTTATCTAAAGAGAAACCTAGTTTCCTGTGAGCAAACAGCCATGTGTTGACTTCCCATCCTAATGTGAATATAAAGATTAAAACTGGTCTCTGACGTCAGAACTGTGGCATGTGGCCTGTGAGTATAAAGAGTCATTGTGTGTCTTTAAATCTAGCCTGCATCATGTCAAGACCCTATTCCCCTTGCTTTCCTGTTTGTTCTTCATTTTTAATACAATAAAAGGCAAAATGCCAAAATTTGGACTATAGCAAAGTTCATTCATTAAGTGACACGTCACCTGCTGTGACAAAGTGCACCTCTAACGTTAGCATGTTCCTAGTAGTAGATGAAGCGTAAAACCAAGGGATCAAGCTTTGGCCGGTTATTTATTTATTTATTTATTTTAAGCATATACTATATATATTATATTATATTATTGATTGTATGTATTTTGTGTTCATGAACAAGCTGAGGTTGAATGTGGGAAATTTTAGCTTGGGTATTCCCACCTTTGACTTCTGGATCTTGGCATTAGTCACATGACATTTACGGCTCAAGTGATGCGCTCAAAAAGCTCAGTGAGCAAAGATGGCAGATTTTAAATCCGAGGGGTCCTGCGTCAGTTTACCAAATGCTATTGAAATGAATGAATGCTAACGAAATTATAGACATCCTTACATAAAACCAGTTGTTTCCACTTTTTTTAAAGTGTGGAGCTTTAAATATGGCACACTATCATCTCAAATACGTGATGAAATAAACAAGCCACATTCAAGTGAGTCTTTACAGCGATTGTGCAAGATTTAGCTATCATATGCCTCTGTTTAGAGCAATGATAGTCACAAATTTATTGGACAGTTTTAATGATACAACAGTAGATTAATTATTCATCGCTGGCTGACTTTGTTGGCAGCCGTGCCAGGGAGTCTGTTTTAGAGAAGCCTTGAGCTCCTGGTCATTTCGAAACAGTTATAACCTGTAATCCAGCATTTCATAACAACGAATAGGGTCACGTTGACTTCCCGACCCTAGATGACAAAATAATACAGCTGACACACAGTTTGAAAGACGCTGAATGCTGAGCAGCATCAAAAGCTCAGCTGTAGCCACCAGCTAGCGTGCAGAAAAACTGATGAGTGAATGAGTGAGAGAGCTTGCGGTTGTGTAACAGAGGTCAGCGGCGATGACTCTGAGGACATGAGCACGAAACAGGGGTGTTATGGATCTCAAAAATGCTTCATCAGGCTAATGAAGTGCCCTTTGGCCCTTCCGAGCAAATAAATTGGGAAGGTTGCGAGCCGAACTGAGGACGGTTGGACCGGCGTGGTCTGTCGATGCCCAGGGGTCTGGCTGAGCTTTCAGCATTCAATATCCGGTCGTTCATTAGTGAAATGACCCGGAGGCCCCGAAGTGAATTTTCTCAGTGATCCATCCAGCGCCACTGCGTGAACTTGTTTTGAGGATACTTGTTTGTGTTTGTCGGATGAATGGCTAATGTAATATCAGGGTGGTGGCCTAGAGGCCGGGCAGCAGATCGTTTATTTCAGCATGAAATGGGGATTGAACCAGAACCCGCTGTTATAGCACCTACCAGCAAACCCGAGTGTGTGGCGACTGATAAATTGGTTTTTCCGAACCCCCGTTGACTTGAGGAGGAAGCATGCTTAGTCATTGCATGCTTTCCGATGGGTTATTCATGCGTGATGTCTGGACGATCGATAAAGATTGTGATGGATTCACTTTTAAACACTGATGAATTCCATGTATTTTGCTTGTGTCAGGGAAAAACTAGCAGCTTGTCATATACACACATGTTTGTGCACACACACACTTAAGTGAAGCCTCACTGTTAATGCTGGGAATTATACAACATGAGAGCATGTGCGTGTGTGTGTGTGTGGCCTGAGCTATAAAGTAGATATCATGATATGAGAGGTAGAGTTGTGAGAGGTTAAGTGGGGGTGGAGAGACACCAGAATGAAATAGCAGACTGTAGACACATTACACAGAGAGAACAGGTCGATCTTTCAAAGTGCTCGCATAACCTCTTAACTAAACAGATTGTAAGACTGTAAGATTATAAGAGAGGCAGAGTGTGTGTAATGTTATTGCTCAGAGGATGCTTTTTCATCACTGAAGAGACTGAAGTTATGCTTCAACTTAATCTCTGGTGTTTTTCCTTAAAATTCTTTAGGAGAAGCATAAATTAGACGTTAAGTAAGAGTATAGAGATTGGAAACTGAATTACGATAGCATGAGTTATTTTGGTTTTGGAAGAATTTCATGAGTAATGTGTGAATGCATATTGAGACTTTTGGACACTTCAGTATCTTGGCAAATAGTATCTGAGACGTGAAACTTTAAAGGAAAAACAAAATTGGTAACGCTTTACAATAAGGTTCCATTTGTTATGGCTTATTAATGCATTAGGGTAGTTGACGTATCCACGTGTCCTATGGTGTGACAGCAAAAATGTAAAAAAATAAAATAAAATAAAATTAAAATAAACTAACATTGAAGATAAACCTCTCTCATGCTGTTTGTAACTCTAAGAATGAAGATACATTTTTATCAAGTTATTTGTAGTTTGTTTTTTTTCTACATTTTTTGTATGTCACACCATAGGACACAGTCCAATTTTTATTTGTCAACTACCCATTAATAATGTGGAATTCATTTGTTACAGTATTTATTAATCTTTGTTAACATTAGTTAATAAAAATACAACTATTCATGGCTAGTTTGTCAGCTCGGATCCATGAAATAACATATACAACAACTTTTACTAATGTATTAGTAAATGTTGAAATTAACATTAACTAAGATTAACAAATGTTTTAAAATCTTTTCCTTGTCAGTAAAATACAGATTAAGACATGCCATAAAGGCCATTTAATGGACATTAAAAAATGTTAACATTAGTTAATGTAGTTAACCAATGTTAACAAATGGAACATTATTGTTATCCACAAATTACACATTTTAGCCAGTGTTAGTATTTAATATACCATTATAGTATTTATTAATATTTTAAATTAGCTTTTATTTGTATATTTTCATCTTAATTTTAGTTTAAGTTTCAGTAATTTTATGTGCTTTTGACATTTTTATTAGTTTGTTTTATATTTCTACTATATTTACATATTTCTTTTCTTTTTAAAGTCATTTTAGTTCTTCAATTTAAATATATTTGATTCCGGTTAGATGCAAAGGCAGCAGCATATTTCATCTAATATTTATATTTTGTTATATTTCAGATTCATTTCAATTAATGAAATTGGATTTTACCAATCTCATTGATGAACTTTCTTTTCTGAGGGTCTGTGCATGTCCTTGACAGATATGAGACATGTACCAGGCGCCCCAGACAGACCCTGACTCACCCATGGCCTCATGGGAAATGTAGTAAAGTTGAGCTATGTGTCCCCTGAGAGGACAGGGGGATCTGTCCAACAGCTGGGGCCCTGTCTGCTTCGTTCATTCTGGCTAGCTTTTGTTCTTCTAAAAAAAAAAGTGTTTGGGGACTTTTTTTAAAATGCATGAATGCCTTGTTATATTGTTATATAACAATATCAAAGAAAGTCACATTTATAATAAAGAAAGCTCACTTCTCAAGCACAATATTCCCCACAAAGATTTTTAATTGGTTTTAACCCTGTAAAGTAAACTGTATATTTGATACACAAATTTACAACATGATTAAAACTTAATTACCTTCTGTCATTTGATTAATAGTTTATTTTTTAGCATGTACAAGGCCTTTGTTATAATTGTAAAACTGTCCAACTTCAGGTCATGTTTCACATGTCTTGCTGTGAAATCTTTACTGGTTTTAAACTTAAACTTAAGAATGAATTTTATATTAGTAATATTTCAAGATGAACAGTTACTGGGCTGAAGCAACTGCATATTTACTTGATTATCCATATCATTTAAAAAAAAAATCATGTTAAATTTGAGTATCATATATAGGATCCATCAGGTTTATTTGTTCTTCTCTCAGTTATCATTGTATTGCATTGTATTACACGTTTTGCCCACACAATAAAAACAACAAAGCTTTGATCATAAAACTAAGCATTTAAATATCATCTTACTAAGACATATTTTTAGTAGATACAGAGTGACAAGTGATACTTATACACATTTTATGTATGTCACCTGCTATACTGTTATAAAGATCTCTTTGACATTACAGGTTATCAGAATTTTATCTTTTTTTTTGGCCATATAAACATCAGCAACCACACTGAATTGCTCCATATTTTCCTATTTTATATTATACGAGCAATAAAAGCCTAATCAAATATGATACTCGACAAAAAACACATATGCAAATTTTTTTTTTGGTTCAGTAAAATGTTCCATTTAAAAAAATTAATTAAAATTTGAAATTTTTGTACTATTAATTTATATGCCAGGCTTTACAGGGTTAAATGATAAAACAATATGCAATTTTTTAAAAAAAGACAAAATGACACTTTTTGATTGGAGAACAAATTTTTTGTGTTCACTAAAAATCAGACCAGTTGGTTAAAAGTAACTGGAAAATGACTAATGAAATGACATTTTTAAGTGTGGCCTACATGTTCAAATATGTTTGGCACCACTCTAAATGAAACTCTCTCAGAGTAGGCTGAGATTCATCAGCTCAAAGCTTTCAAATTCTCCGAGCCAGGTGTTTGTGCATTCACACACATACTCACACACACACTTTGCCTTTGTCTAAATCCTGCATCAGTTTCCTTTCTAAAGCGGTGGATGCATTAGTCTTCCGTCCACTCTTTCAGCGAGAGAGACGAGAAACCACAGCAGCACAAATCCTGCTTTGTGTTCTCCAGACTGAGGGCAGGTCAGCTGATTCAGATCTGTGAAGAGACTCCAGGAAGAAAGAAAGAGACGGAGGGAGGGAAGTGAGAGAAAGAGAGACTCCTCAATGCATGTTACCTATATTTATGCTCGTTTTTGGGGCTGTAGCTTTGCAGAGTTCTCAGATAAGGAGCTCTATTGTCTTGGCTATATTGTGCACGTCCAGGAAACACTGAGCAGAAGGGAAGTGCAGCTTTAAAAAGAAACCTGCTGGATCAATTACCTTTTTTCCTTCTGGCACATGACTAAGCAAGGAGACACAGATGTGGGCCAAATGAATCAGCACTGTTTCTATATATTTCCTCCTCACATTCTGCTATGTTGTGTTGTCGTGCAACTTCACACATGCACATTTTTGCCTGCTCTTGCTTTCAAAGGGAAAGCAATGGCATAGACGCCAGCATTTGTGTTAATTTTTGATGTAACATACTGTAGGTGAGCGTACGTGTAAGTTGTGTTATTGCATAATGCTGTGTCTGTTCATGTGCGCATACTTGACTAAGTAGGCCAGGAAGATCCATTAGTATGCTATGCAAATAAACATACTTCCTCACTTCCCTCCCTCCCTGCTTAAAATTATTTATACCCAGGATAGCCGTACCGGAGTATGCTTTTCTTCACGTTTAATGAAAGTTCTCGGAGAGACGCCAGGCCTGTTGCAAATGATGAATCACGAGTGGCGTGCAGTTCGGAGAGAACAGCGATACCAAACTCCCACACCATTGGAAGTGACAGACTTTAAGGTCATCTCGCTGTACCACTGATCAAACACAGGAAATCTGTCATACAAGCCCCTTCAAAAAGGGGCAATACTCTTGCAGATTTTTTTAACTGAAGTCTACTAAGCCTGTAGTTTA
>JAFVLL020004730.1:0-45958 GCA_021397915.2 Tor tambroides | reverse complement strand
AGTATTCAACATTTCATGTTTAAAATATCAAAATATTATTTATGCATTTGTAACTGCAGGTTAAAGCATTCCATGTCCCTCTAAGCTGCATTAACATGTGAAAATACATCTAAATGCCACTTCAGACGCATCTTCTGTAAAGATGAATTTTCTTGATGCTGATTTCATTTGTTTAGTAACAGCCTAAATGTATTATTATAATTATTATAATTGACTGATTAAATGTAAGAATTTGACTCAAGAATATCAAAAACTTTAGGAGTCAGCTGTCCACAGTAGTCCTTCAGATATCAGCACAATAACACACTCAGCAAAATATTGTCTAATTACCTTTATCGATACAATCGCAGAAAATACTGAGATTTTTTATTTTTTTTTGTCAATATCGCACACCCCTAGTACTGACACAAAATGATTTGCAACAGTCGCTTTGTCACGTCCAGTGTAGAGAGCCTCAAGCTGTTGGTTTATTTCCTTTTTTTTTTTTTTTTGGTAGTAGAAGTTATGAATGGCCGGTAACTTAAATTAGTAGATACTTTGAAAAAATGATACATACTATGAAAGTCAGTGGGGTTTGGCGTTATTTATATTTAACAATGGCTAGCATAACAAAGAAAGAATTTTGGTCCACTAACTGTAAAAATTAGAGAAGATTTAACCAGATGGAATTTAATTTCTTTTTTTTTTTTAGTTTTAGTTCAAGGATTGAAGCAATTAAAATGAACGTATTACCAAAATTTCTATATCTATTCCAATGTTTACCTGTAGAAGTAACTGCAAAGCAAGTGGGATAATGGCAATGGGATAAAATGTTTTCATGATTCATTTGGCAGGGGAAAAAGCCCAGAGTACATTTTAAAACTTCGCAGTTGCCAAAGGATAAAGGAGGGTGGGCTTTTCCTTCACTAAAAGATTATTATATAGCAGCACAAATTATGACAGTGGTAAACTGGTGTGACCCACATTATCATGCTCCATGGAAGGATATGGAAAGTTGTATTTCAAAGAATATTCCTATACAAGGCATATTAACAGATAGCAATTTACGACAATATATAGAAAAGAAAGAAGACGCATGGACAAAACTTACTTTAAATGTTTGGGCAACAGTGGTAAAGGAATATAATTTGTTGGCGTACAGTACAGTTTTGAAATGGTTTGCTTATGATACAGACTTCACCCCAAACAGGTTGGATAATGGATTTAAATTGTGGGCAAATAAGGGAATTACTTCTTTTTGTACCATCATTGAGAAAGGTGAAATTTTAAGTTTTCAACTGTGAAAGGAAAAGTTTTATCTAGAAAATCAGGATTTCTACAGATACCTCCAGGTTCGAAATTATTATGATCAAAAAATAAAAGGAAAACTCAAAAAACTAATTTGAATCCATTGATAGACCTATTTAAGAAGGCACACACATCATGTATTAGATATAAGATAGTTTCCTAGATATACAAGAGTTTGGAAAATATGAAAACACACACTACAACTTATATCAAAGAGAAATGGAGGACAGAATGTGGAATAATCTTTACTGATGAAGAGTTGTCTAATATATGGCGATTTCAGTGGAAATCAACTAGTTCATTAAATTGTTGGAAAAACATTATTAGATATTTTAAAACACCAATACAAACAGCCAAATACAGTAATATCTCTTCAAAATGTTGGCGAAACTGTGGATGTAATGAAGCAAACCATTATCATATATTTTGGGAATGCCTACATATTCAAGAATACTGGAAAAAAATACAGGAGGCTCTTGAATATATTTTTAGAAGAGACATACCTCTAGAAAGCAAATTGTTGTATTTTGGCTGCGGCTATCCAGATATAGTAACAACAGATAACAAATACCTGATGGGTGTGCTTTTGGCAGCCAGTAAGAAAGCAATCACACGTAAATGGTTAAAACAAGAGAGACCAACTTTAGATAATTGGATAGATGTGACCATAGAGATTTATACGATGGAAAAGATCACTTTTTTGGTTAATTTAAAGAAGGATGCCTTTTTGGGAAAGTGGAGGAAATGGGTTGAATATATATAAGAAAGAAGGTCTGATTTTGTTGTTATAAATAAATAAAAGATGACCTATATTTAGATAGATACACTGCCCGTTCAAAAAAAAGTCACCACCTGGATTTAACTAAGCAAATAGGTAAGATCCTCCCATTGGATAATTACTGCATGGATGATTATGTTATGTGCACAGAGAATGAGGTCAGATGACTACCTGAATATACTGAATGACCAGGTTATTCCATCAAAGATTTTTTTCTTCCCTGATGGCACAGGCATATTCCAAAATATACAATGCCAGGATTCATCAGGCTGAAATTGTGAAAGAGTGGTTCAGGGAGCATGAGACATCATTTTCACACATGGATTGGCCACCACAGAGTCCAGAGTCAGACCCTTAACCCCACTGAGAATCTTTGGGATGTGCTGGAGAAGACTTTGCGCAGCGGTCCGACTCTTCCAGCATCAATACAAGATCCAACGAAATATTAGAGTGACTTTTTTTTTTTTTTGCACGGGCAGTGTATATGTAATATAATATATGCCTGTGTGTGTATATGTACGTTTGCGAATATGCATGTACTCTGTTTAATGTCTATATACATAATGAAGGTCATTTGAGGTTATTCTGGATGGAATAGCGCTCCGGAGGTGGACGTCACGCAGTCTAAACTCCCCCATTTTGTCAGGCAATCAGGAGAGCACCAAAGCGGCTGTAGACTTGGTATCAGTGGACATTTAAAACCAGACTGTTTAGACCAGGGCTATTCAGTTAGTTTCATTTGAGGGCCAGATTATCGAAAAGCATATTCAGCTGTAAAATAAACAAATATTAACAACAATAACATCTATAAAAGGTTAACATTGTTGCTATCAATCGAACAACTAATTAATCACACATTTTCTGTAATTAATTGCGATTAATGGCATATTAATATATGTTATCATAATTTCACATTGAACCACCAAATTAATGTAGAAACAACATAAAGATGGTATATTTTAAATACAGTTTAATGGCATCTTTTTACTAAATAGCTTACTATTAATGAAGGCCAGTATCACTGATACTAATAATGTTACTGATATCTCTATTAAATGCATTTTCCCTCAATTTTAGCCATTAATTATAGCCATTCAGCATTACAGTATAATTGAAAGCCATTATTTTTAACACTTAATAGGCTAAGAAAAATGACAACTTTTAATTTAAGTCAACTTAAAACAATCTTTGCAAAAAATATAAATTGTATATGTATAAACTATAAAATGAATATAAATTAATCTTTATTCAAACAACAAAAGTTAATCAGCGACTAGAGCAGTGGAGTGATATCTCCTTTTTCTTTTGTTCTTTGATTTCCATCAATGACAGACTTCACTTTAAAAGCAGTGCTGTCTCTTTAAAACTTGATGCACATGACGCGGATCTGACACGCATTCGGTTTTCTACCAACTCTTTATGGTCATTTAGGACATTATAACTTATTTAAGACCGTGTTTATGAGGTAACTTGCCATAAATTAATTTGTACCAAGGGGGCGTTTTACCCCACCTATGGGGCAAAACGCCCACATGGGTGGGGTGAAATGCCCCCCAGTCTGACAAAGCAATTTGCTTTAAACATTTACAGCAAAATCAGAGTACAGACAGTTTTTGCTTAAAATAAAAAAGAATACAAGAAAAGAATATAATCAATACCGTAATTATGGATTACAAAATTATAATAGCCTATTTGAAACATTTTGTTAGCTGATGCTAACTGGCCAGCTAACTAAATACCTGATGCTAAGTTGAGGTAATTTTTAAATATAAAATCCAAATATTTTTATTCAACCAACTAGTTAGAATACATTTGATGGAAAAACAAAGGATTCGATGTCCAGAACAGAATAACTACATTAATTGCTCATTGCCCTCTGGGGGCGTTTTACCCCACAGACTATGTTTGAGAAAAAAATTGTCATTTTGAAAATATAATTATATTTTTATTAAATAACAGGTAGTCCCTATCTACAGGCCCTACTGTTCTCATATCATATATAACTGTGATGTTCTACAAAACGACAAGTTTTAAAACACTTTTTTTCTTACTGTTGAAAATTAGATCATTTACTGGGAAATCCGTTTTCGCTCCGGTACATCACCAGTGTAAGCTTCATGGTGAAAACTTCTACATCACTCTCGTCAACGTAGTCCATAGTTACAATAAAAATTTATCTTGACTTTATCTTGTGGTTATTTTGGGAAAAAACAGTAGGGGGGCGTTTTCCCCCACTCTGCCTACTCCTTTTGATAATCAACTTTGTCCAGTCTCTGCGCTATTTCTCGCCAAAAGATATGACCATTATATTCGTTTAAACTAGAGTATAAAGCATCATCCTTTTCTTTCTCGTCTGTGAAAAAAACGGCCCGCGCCAGTGTTGCCACCTTGTGGACAAACTAAGTAGTGCAAAAACAATGTGAGGCATGTGTGCGCCCTGCGCGCTGTTGTGCGCCAGGATGCCAGAACAAGCGGGGGGAAGCAAAGGGGAAATCATTTTATCGTATTCCTAAGGATCCCGAAAGACGAAAATGGTTCACTGCAATAAAACGCTAACAAATAAATGCTAAAATGCTAACCAACACAACTGATGGGCAAAATGACACCTCATTTGGATATTTTCATGTCTGGGAAAAAATTGGGATTAAACGGGTTAAGATTTCATGACATTTATGATGTCTACTGTACTCACAGTGATATAGCTGGCTACCTACAAGGACAGCTAGAGTCGATTACGTTAGCTAACAACACAGTTGACTTACCCTTCCAATAACAACAAAGCAGGTTTTAGCCAACTACAATATTTAATGTATCTGCATTACTGTAAGTATAGGTTTAGGATTGGGGTAGGTGTAGACGTTAAGCCATAATTTTACAGGTAGCATTTTCTGTTGTCGAATTGTACTACCTACTGTTTTAATAAGAGGTAGCAAAATCTGATAGGGTGAGTTGGCACAAATCAACAGAACACCGGCAGACTCCAAAGTTGAACATTCATCACAAAATTAGATTGCGTCCATTTGTACCTCTCCAGGCTTTTGAAGAGTCTCCGGAGTAGGATGAGAGAAAGCTGATGAGGTAGTTTAGATATCAGGATACTGCAGGTCAGGAAAGCTATCCGTTCCTTTATTGAAACACTTTAAAAGCACCCTGAGGGCATTACAGTGATCTGTTATGTTTAATCTATTAAAAGGGTGGTTGATTGCGATTTCAGTTTTTTAACGTTAGTTATGTTGCTATTTGAGCATAAACAATATCTGCAAAGTTGCGGCGTTGAAAGTTCAATGCAAACGGATATATTGTCTTTTAAAATTCTGGCAGTTTAATGCCTACAAAAACCACTTGTAGGGACTACAACGAGTTACTTCCGGGTCCGTTACGTCACGAACCCAGATAAACCGCGCCCTTGGGAACATGTAAAGAAGGGGGTGAGGCCATGTTGTGCTGCTTTAGAGAAGAGGAAGAGAAAACTTGGGGTGCTCGTAAAAATTTATTCATATATGAATCGTGATTCATTCTTCTAACGATTCTAATGGATTCACAAGTTTCAAAATCAGTGTTCTAAATCAGCGGTTCTTAATACTGTTCCTCGCGTCGCCCTGCTCTGGACACGCTCTGCAAACCCCGCCCCCCCCTCTCATTCAGATCGTCAGTTCAGCTCCAACAAACTGTTCCAATTATACACTTATTTTCACAGAGCAATGAGAAGCTTTATACATGGACACGTGTGCAGTTGCTGTGGTGTATTAAAGCTTTAATCAGGATAAAACCATATATTAAAACCTAACAGAAGCAGTAGCATTTACAAAAACAACATATCTAAAAGTATGAACCAACAGCAAACAAAAAACATAACATTAAGAGCCATGCTTGCACAGGTTCTGCGCAATCCTCTTCACTAAGGCTGCATTTACACAGCAGGTCTTGATGACCAATTCCGATTTTGTGACTATATCCGAGTTTTTGGACGACGTGCTTACATTTCTTTTAAAAGTGACCCTATCCGATGTCTGCATTTTACACTGCACTTGGTGAAACAAGCCAAAAATAGCATATATGAGATCACAAATCAATTTGAATAGTACATTGAGTTTAATTTATTGACATGGAATTCATATAGAAATAAACCAATAGTTACATCTATACATCAAAATAATTATATAGCCTATTACAAATTCTTCAGGACAGTGTGCAGCTCTGCTGAAAGCTTGCGAACTCAGGTGGTAGATGTTAAGCATGTCACATCATCTGTGTTTTTATAGTAATTAAAACCAAATGTGTTCATCAGTGATTGTATATCAAAGGCAGGGTCATGTTTGTGTGCATTTTATTTTGTGGTTTCAATGGAACAAACAGGACTGAAGCACTTGTCTGTGCACGAGCTGTCATCAACAACAGCAGCAACGAGCACTCAGCGTGATTTCAAAAGAAAGACATTTCAGCATCAGATCGCCTTTTATTTAACACAAACGAACGAAATTACTCTGCTACTCAACTAGAGATGTTTCTTTTGTTACAGGTATTTCTGTACCGCGAAATGTTTTTTTTTTAAAAACTCACTTTTCAATGACGTATGAGTCGCATTTACAGGGGAATCCAATTTGTCTGCTTACACGGCAAGCGCAAATGCACGCATCTAATTCATATCTGATTTATTTCCACATATGAATGAGGCCTGAAACCGATCGGAGATTATCGGAATCCATGTGATTTTTTTTTTTTTTACTGTTTACATCATGTACATCTGTTTACCCATGCAGTGTAAATGCGGCCTAATATTCTCTGGGTCTCAATTGGGCTCAAATTGATAAGCAATATGACTCCATTGTTTACAATACAACCGGGGCACATGCCGCTGAGGTGAGGGGAGGGACGTTTAGATGCGCACTAGAGGCGGTTTAGCCAATCACAACACACTGGACCAGCTAACCAATCTGAGCCCATCGCGTATTTCTGAGGGAGGGGGCTTCATAAAACCAGGAAATAATCGGGACGTTTATCAGAGAAGGGAAAGAGCGGTCTAGAATAAAGGTAAATTATGTGAAAAATAATGTGTTTTTTAAAAAACGAAGCATGAACACATGTTTGACTGCACCCAATAAACACAAGCCTAGAAAAAAAAGTCAACCACCCCTTTCAGTTTTGCTATGTACAGGTCTATGTCTTTTGAATTAAAGTGCGCAGTGTACTCCGTTGCCTTGAAACTCATGCTGGCACCATTCATTTCATATTCATTCCCGGCTGTCCCTGCCTGCCAGCATGGTGGTGTAAACAGAATGGTCACGTGACGTCCGGAGCTTTATTGAATTAGGACACGTTCTCACCCTGGATGTATATAGTTAGCCCACTTTTTTATTTTCATTTTATTTTTTTATTTTACTTATTTTTTTATGCGTTTTATTTTAACGTTACTTTTTTGTAAAAAGGAAAACAGGTTATATTTTGAAACGGTTTAACGAAGGTTGAGTATAATTTATTGTTAAAACGTAATAGGTGATTATACATAATTGTACAAGAAACTATGGTTGCATTGAGCATTGTATGTAACTTGAAATATGCTACATTTTACTCAAATGAATGTTCACAAAAAAAACAGAAAAAAAAAACAATGGCTAGCATAGATAGAATATTGCTTTGAAATAATGTAACACACAAAACAGCCTTGTCATTCCCGCTGTAATTCCCTCCACTACAGTGCCTCCTTCCAAGCCTGTATCCAGAATCCCTTCATCAGTCACTACAGGCAGTAATGTCCTCCTGACCTGCTTCGACGCAGATGGCTCCCCTCCATCCACCTATAGGTGGTACAAAGACAACACTCCCCTCCCTGAGGATCCAACCAAGTTCCCCAATTTTAAGAACCTCACCTACAAGATGAACGTTCTCAATGGTAACCTGGTGAGTGTTCATCTACAATATTAGAAAATACATACAAATATATGCAGTGCTTAACAAATTTATTAGACCACCACCACCACCACCTGATGTAAGGTTTGTGCCACAACTGCCCTAAACTAACAGTACTGGTGATTACAAAAATAATTTTTTATGTTTCTGTAATGGTAATCCAGCAGTATGTGTAAGCACTGTAGTCACAGTAGTCTTTCTAATGCTAAAATATAATTATTGTTATCCATGAATTTTCAAATGTACTGTTTTACAAGAAAGGTAGGAAAAATAGTAAACCATTTTATTTTTTATTCACATGCCCAATTACAGTCAATAAATACAGTCTAATAGATTTAAGCACTGTATGTCCCACCTGTCATAAAGAGAGAAAACAAATAATTTAGCAATCTGTCAAAAACATTTATTGTCATTTATTAGGTAAATAACAAACTGAAACAACTAAATAGTCTTTATTCACACATAATAACCAAAAATCTATGGCCTTGATAACAGCTTGCATTCTTGCTGGCTTAGTTTTTATGCACTTCCACGGTCTCTGTTGTTATTGACTGTAATTATGCATCTGAATAAAACAAATTACAAAGTACTTTACTATTTTTCTGCCTTTCTTGTAAAACAGAAAATTCAGGGATAACAACAATTATATTTTAGCATTAGAAACAATACTGTGACTAATTACCATGTATTTTTTGTATATAGCTCCTGATTGTATTGAAAGATAAATTATATTTGTGAAACTGGATTCTTTGTGTGATCAGGAGTTCCTGATTGTGTCTAAACTGGATACTGGTTCATATTTCTGTGAGGCCAGTAATGGAGAAGGCACTCCTCAGCGTGGCGATGCAGTGCTAATGGAAGTCCGTAAGTAACATTGTCGTTGCTTTCAAATAATAACTGCACATTTACACACAGTTATAGGACTTCCAGAGTCACCAGAGGATGTGCTCTCAATATCAACATTGTAACAACGTGAACGAGACGAGAGACGTGCGGATCCATTTGCAAGTTTTATTAAACAGAGATGTGGTCAAAAACACAGGCAGGGTCCAAACACCAGCAAACAGGTATGGCAAGGGCAAAACACAAGAATAGTCCAGTGAACAGACGGGGTCGATCAGCAGCGAACATAATCCAAGGGGGGCAAAACAAAGAGAGATAATCCAAATACACGTTAATAGTACAGGCAGGGGAAAACAGAGTCCAAAAGACAAGATGAGAAAAATTCAAGGCAGGCTATTAACTAAAGGAATGAACAAGACTAAACTTAAACACGGGAAACACAGGAAAGCTTGGTAAAGCAGCTATCACTAGGTGAGTGACAAACACAGAACAATACTCGAGACTAAACAAACACGGAATGGCTCAGTAAAGCAGCTACCACTAGGAGAGTGATAAATGCAGAACAATACTTGGCGATCTGAACGAGGAAGTCCAGGGCTTATAAAGCGTGTCTGATTGGTAGCAGATGTGAGTGTGTAATCAGTGCAATGGATGATGAGAACTGTAGTCCGTAGTGACGTAACAGTCTGTGTAGTGTGAGAGTCAATGTAACGGAAAAGCGATCTCTGGTGGCAAGCGGATGGAAGTCCATGGACTGGATTTGTGACAAACATATTATCTATAAATAAAAACATTTTATTTTTCAAATCATACTACTCAGTTCACTTCAGTCACTGAACTACAGAACTGTCACTGCACTACAGGACCTTAAATAACTACTTCCATATTCTCACATTTGATCAGATCTATCTCCTCAATTTTTTTACTATAATGCAAGCAAACAAATATAAATCCTTAGCATATATGGGGCTGGTAGCACAAACAGAGCCATTATCCTAAGTACAGTTTCATTTTAGAAGAATATATGGCCATAAAATCTTTTTTTTTAATTAACAAATTGTTAAAGATGTTTAAAAACATTGTTTAAACATGGTGCAGGAAGTAAAGAAAGAGATACTTAAAAGAAACTATACAGCAACTGGAGGACAACTGAAAACTATACATAAAAACAGAAAGTTATAGAAATGTATGCAGAGTGTTTTGGGGAATCCTTGGAGTCAGTGATAGCAGGCCAGTCCATTTCCCCTAATAAAATGGGAACTCATTAGCGGGCAGGCGTGGCCTAATGGATAGAGAGTTGGACTTGTAACCCGAAGGTCGTGGGTTCGAGTCTCAGGTCCGGCAGGGATTGTAGGTGGGGGGAGTGAATAACCAGCACTTTCTCCACCCTCAATACCACGACTGAGGTGAGACCCTTGAGCAAGGCACTGAACCCCCAAACTGCTCCCCAGGTGCTGCAACATTGGCTGCCCACTGCTCCGGGTGTGTGTTCACTACTGTGCATGCACTTGGATGGGTTAAATGCAGAGGACAAATTCTGAGTATGGGTCACCATACTTGGCTGCACACCACTTCCCTTTCCCTTTCCTTTCCCTAAAAGAAGAAACATCACTTCCTATTGCCATTGCTCTGCTTCTGTCTTGTGAGTAGAGTGTTGTTTTTCTGCTAGTTGTTCTAGCTACTTTTGGGCTAACTGTGTTTTGGTTATATAGGTGATGAGGACAAAAGCCAAGCACCAGCTGTGGGGGGCAGCTTGAGCACAGAGACCCAGAATGTCCCAAGCAAGATCACCATGAATCGCATGCTGGAAAAACAGTATGGTGTATTCATGTTGCAAGAGGTGAAACTAAAACTAGAGATACAAAAGCTAGAATTAGAAATAACCAAGTTAAAGTTGGAGCTGCAAAAACTTGGACAAGAACCTTAAATACCATTCAGCAATGTCATTATTTCAGATGTTTTATTTTGCTAATCAGTTAAATTGATAACTGAAAGTACCACTTTCAATATTTCCTCTCTATCTATCTATCTATCTATCTATCTATCTATATATATATTTTTTCCTTATATGCCAAAAATCATTAGGATATTAAGTAAATATCATGTTCCATGAAGATATTTAGTAAACTTCTTACCATAAATATCAAAACTTCGTTTTTGATTAGTAATACGCATTGCCAAGAATTTGGACAACTTTAAAGGCGATTTTCTCAATATTTTGATTTTTTTTTTTTTTTGCACCCTCAGATTCCAGATTTTCAAATAGTTGTATCTCGGCCAAATATTGTCCTATCCTAACAAACCATACATCAATGGAAAGCTTATTTTTCAGCTTTCAGATGATGTATAAATCTCAATTTTGAAAAATTTACACTTAAGACTGGTTTTGTGGACCAGGGTAACATTTGTCAGACATTTAGATCTATTTTCTTCTGCCTGTGAATTCCGAAATTGGTTCTTCAAGCACTTGGTCTTCCTCCAGGTCTGGAAGTGCAGGACTTAAAGTGTTAAAATACCTTAAAGTGTTTAAATTTGAGTATTTGGAGAATGGAAGCTGTATCTAGAATTGAAAATGACAGTCATATTGTTTGTATTTCTTACCTTGCAGAACAATACATGCACAGATTATGTTGCACAACCTGTCTCCAAAGTACTCCAAAACAACTTTCAGTAACATTTGATTTGGCATGCATTAAATAAATGTTTTTCTTAAACTGGTATTGATTAAAACTATACCTGTTGTTATTAATTGTGTTGTCAAGTTTGTCAATGTAACATTTCAGCAACATTAACGTGTAAACAACATGCGTGCTGTATGTGAAGTAGTTATTCATATTCCACATGATTTAATTGTGATTTTGAGAGATGTCATTGCATTGTATGCACTGTTTTCTATCATCAGCTCAATATGAAGGCCATATCACTGTGTAATTGAGGACTGAGGTTTACCGAGGTGACGCAAGCAGACACTAGAGATATTATGGCATTGAGGTGTCTGGCAATGGTGAAAAATATTGGTTAAGAAGATCCAAACAAGTTGTGTGCATTTCACAGCAAACAGAGCTCCCTCCTCACCTGGAGACCAGGGTGGAACTGGCAGATTTGATGACTATGGGTGGAGCTGGCTGATCTGCTGGTCTGGGCAGAGCTGGTGGATCAGGCAGACATGGCGGAGTAGGCAGAGCAGAAGACCACCACGGTGGCAAAGGAAGAGCTGTAGATTACCACAGCGGCGCAGAAGAGCTTGAGCTTGAGGAGCATAGCTCCCCCTAAAAAATGTTAAGGGGGTTTTGGAGTAGCCATGTTCGATCCTCCTCCACCTCCCCCACAGTGAAGGAGGATCTGCTGAGTTGGAGAGCGAGCTCCACAAACTCGCAGAAGGTCCCTTGAGGACCATAACTGAGTAGCTGTGATTTCAAATGTTTCATTGAATCCAGTAAGGAAGAAGGTAAGGAGTTAACTGTGCGGAAAGTGAGTGTGGTATGCCAAGTCCAAAAACTCACGGGTGTGGTCCTCAAGGGAACGCTCACCTTGGCACAGGTGGAGAAGCTGCACCTGCTAGATCCTAATGGTGAGTTGTTGTGGAATGTTGAGGAGAAGCTGGGGAAAACAGGCAGAGGCTAGGATCTATAAGCATGGTTTTAATGAGAAAATGAGAACAAACATAGGCCAAAAACACAGCGAAACAAGGAAAATAAAACTAGAGGTACAAAAACTAGAATTAGAAATAACCAAGTTACAGTTGGAGCTGCGAAAACTTGGACTAGAACTTTAAATTCCATTCAACATCTCTGCTCTGAATCCAAGACTTTGTCATAATTTCAGATGTTTTTAGTTGAATTGTATATACTATAAGTGTTTAACTAGAATATTCTAGTATTTTAGTACTATGTTCAGTATTTTCAAATACAATGTTTTTAATCAATCATTTGTCAAACAAAGCATCCAGATCTATTTTCATCTCCTGCTTCTAAACATTAAAGCTGGTTCTTCAAGCACCTCTGGGTCTTAACATGCACAATGCAAGATCTTTACCTTAATACATTTGAATCCATAACTAGTATGGATCTTCCAGTCTTCCAGTTTATCATTATAACTTTGCAGAAGCATTGACTTTTCATTGTGTTTGATATGTAAACGACATGGATGCTGTATGAGAAGTAGGCCTAGTTATTCATTTTCCAATTGTGATGTTGGGGGATGCCATGGCATTGTATCTTTTTTTCTTTTATCAGCTCAGTATGAAGGCCGTATCACTGTGTAATTGAGGACTGAGGTTTACTGGGGGGCCCCGAAGACACTAGAGATTATGGATGTGAGGTGTCTGGCAATGTTGAAATACACTGGATAAAAAGAACCAAATGAGTTGTGTGCATTTCACAGCAAAAAGAGCTCCCTCCTCAGCTGACGTGCAGTAATATTCCAGGATAAATCAGGATTATATTCTTTGATAATTTGAAATAAAATAGTTCAACAAACTATTTAAACATCATAAATAAAAACTTCCTCTTCAGCTCAAAAACAAACTATCCTGCAACAACAGCTCATTCCAAAATGGTTAGATGTCTATAATCAGAAAATCAAACATATTATATATGAACAACCAGATTTACATGAGGGAGGGGGAAGTAAGACAGAAACTGTTATTCCTAAACACCTGAAGCATTTGTTATGTTTTGATGGCATATAACTAACAATAAGTTCCTCCTATAATACATGATGGATGGAATGAATATTGTTCTTCAGTGAATTGGCATTCTGAGTTGAAAAAATGGACTCAGTGGCAGTAAAGAAATGATGGGCTCCATTTCTGTATTAACCTATACTGTTCAACAAGTAAAGAAAGTCAAGTGTCAGAAGAATATGTTGAAGTTTTTAAAGAGAATCTACAATGCTTAATTACACCTACACACATATTTAAAGTAGGCCTCCATACAAGTATAGGGTTTTTTTGTTATAAAGTTTGTCTTTATGCTTTGAATATAAAATGTATTTATGCAAAAGAACTCAATGGTGATTAACAAAACATCTGTGTGTATATTCATTTGTATAAGATGTTGCTGAAATCAAATGAATGCTCACAATATGTACTCAATTTTTTTTAAAGCAGAAAGCATGTGTCTGTTTTTAGGGTTAAAAAACACCTCTGAAGCCCATGGTAACCAGTCTCCACACAGCTGATTTGATAATATCTCGGCCCACCCCTGTGAGAAATGCTAAACCACATTTACATACTGTGGTTAGTCGGTTTTTGTCAGGGAGATGAGTGCTGCTGGTGTCATGTTGTTCTGCTCCACAGCTATGAAATTTTTGTAGCTTTTCTGTCTGTAAAAAAAAGCAAATCTAAAAATAAAAAGAACAAACAAATACTTTTCTTTCATCTTCCAGCACCTGTGCACTTTTCAAAACATTCACTGACAGCTTAACTCATTTTCCAACTTCATTTTCTCTGGCTCCACAAATTTTCCCCAAGAGATGTCATGCAAGACTCTCAGATATATAATCTCATTTTCCATTCCTAGCATATTTCTTATGTGTTCTTTATGAGTTCCAGCTAAATTTTTCTCAGCTAAACACAGATGCAGGGACAAGATCAGTTTTATTCATATATTGCAATGCCATAAAACTGGTTCATGACACAAATTTGTACAAATGAGACCTTTAAAATGCGATATTGAATATCATTTTAACAAAGTGTATTAGGTTTTTTGACTATTAAATTATTTTACACACATAACCAAAGTACGTTCACACCAAGAGCGATAACTATAAAGATAACGATATTAGCGTCCTCACCAGCGAACGATATCGTCTGTTTATTCTAAGTGCACGTCTGCCGCTTTTATTTATTTATTTTTTTTTATTCTCGTGCTCGTTATAGCAGGATGGATTCTGATTGGCTGTCAATGTTTGTATCGTTTATCAGCTGGAAAAAAATCGTTCTGAAAGTGATTCCAACGATATCGTTTCTCTGTGCCTTTATTGTTATAGTTTTGGTGTGGACTGCTATTCTTTAATAGTGAAACCGATTTTTAGAACTGTATCTTTATTGCTATCTTTATAGTTATCGTGCTTGGTGTGAACGGGCCTCTATTTGCCAAGACCCATAACTCTTCACTCTCCCCTGATAGGGTTGTTCCTGAATACATTATCATCTATATTACTAAGTATGCATATAGAATTCACAATAAGGATATGTATGCTACGGTCTGAACTCCCAAACCGGGTTTATTCCGAGAAGTAGTTTGTCTTTCTTGAACCTGCGTTTACTCTCATGACGTCACGCAGCGGGCGTGTCTTAATGTGGTGCGTACAACCAATCACACGCGGTCCAGGTAACACAGTATCGCTCAGAAGGGCGTTTGGTTTCAACCATTCAGTTTATGTTGACTCAGCTGAGCTTTGCGAGGGCATAGCAAAAACACAACTCCCTAAAATTTCTCGTAACGTAATATAAAACCAGGTATTTTTTTTTATCTTTAAAAAAAAGAAATATTGTGGAAGACTTTGGAGCATTTCAAAGTGGATATGTTGACCTTCGTCTTTGTGTGCCTCTCTATCTCAGTCACAGGTAGGAATCCATGTTTTCAGTGTTTGAATACTGTTTACATTTAATTTTTATTACGTCCTGTTATTGACTGATGTCTTCTGTCAATATTCAATCTAAACTTTTAATATAGAAAACTTATATATATAAACCTGTTAGGCTTGTATTGCTAAAACATCAATTTAATCAGTGATTTCTCATTTTATTAAATTAAAAATGCATTATTATTTGCGTAAAGTGGAATTTAGCGTTTACATTACAGTTTATTTAGTATAGGTCTGCAAACAGAGAAATCATTACTGTGTAAGTGTGGCCTTGTTTAACCAGTTTCTTATTGAATCGTTATTTTGAATCGGTTCTTGTTTAGATGAATGGTATTTCCGAGTAACCACTTGAAGCCAAACCGGTTCTAACTTTAGTATGATCATATTCACATTCTTAAGCAATGACTCAAATGAATCAGTGAACCGAGTCAACTAAGAGCAGTTCGAAATATGATTCGATACAGCGCTTCATGCGTAGCAAAATTGGGCATATCTGCTTTGTTACGGTACATAATTATCGTAACTTAAGTGTTGTATTTAGGTCGAATAGAAACAGCATTTAAAAAATAATTGTATTGCTGTTTAAATGTGAAAGAAGGCCTTTCACGGCTCGACGGTATCACCTGGGAAACCTGTATTTCCACCTTGCCCATCCCCCATCCGAAACCCGAGCTCCACAACCAGGAAATTGTGACAGCTGAAACGCAATCTAGGATGCGTAACCAAAAGAAAGAAAGAAGCAATTAACAGTAAAGCCAGTATTTTAAAATTTGTAAAAATGTTATGTTTTTATTATTGAATATTATTAGTAGTCAACAGTAACGCTGAACCATCTAGGCTAGTTGTTGATAGCATCAACTGCGCGCATACACACATATTATTGAGCAGACAGAGAAACTGTCAACATGAATTAAGAGTATTTGAGTATCGTGTTTGTTTATAGCCGTTTCCCTCAAGTTCACACTGGAAAAACTCTTTCAGAATGGCAAATAATCTGGAAAAACTTAATAATGGTGATTGAAGTAATTGTTAGAGCGACAAGCAATGTTTGTCAATGAATGTGAATTTGTGGTATATTGGTTGTTTATCATATGGTTGACCAGTTTATCCGTTTTTTCCAGAATAGCTGTTGGAAAAGCAGTTGTAACTGCCCTAATGTCATAACTTTTCTGTCTTCCATCTGTTGCATGTCTACATTTGTGGTAGAAAAAGGGTTCAGTTTTTTGATGAAACCTCGCACATTTTTGCCAGTGTCTCAGTTGTTGTTTTAGCAAGTCTGATGTTTTTTTTTTAAATGGACGATGGACCGTAATAGACCTATAATTGTTTCTCTTCTTGGTCTAGGTGACCCAACATAAGTGCAAGCATGTCCTTTGCTGACATGTTTGAAAGTTATTTGAAAGGGGTACATTTTGAAATGTGTTTCTTTACCATTTTCTTGTTTGAAAAGATCTAAAACACATTTGATATCAATCTGAAACATTTACAGTTGTGCCAACCAGGGTCTATAGAACACATTACAAGATTACATGGGATGTGTGTAAACCTACTTTAATACAGTCGAAGAGTAATAGGTTTCCTTTAATGCTGAAATGTTCATCATTTGCATAGTTCATCATTTGCAAATTACATTTCTTTTTTTGAGCTCTCTTAATGAACAGGGTTAGGTCACATGTTGCATTAGTTTGATTGTGTTTGTCCTGATGTTTCTGTTAGATAGAAAAATAATTGGCCGGCCTAGATGAAGATGATGTCTGAGCATCATTCCACTCTGGATACAGTTGTTAATGCAATTTATAATGTGTTTAATGTGATTTTAAGAATTATTTTTTATTGATGTATTAAGGATTGAGTCTCTCTCTTTCTCTCTACAGGCCTGCATGCCACTTTTACGGTTACTGTTGCTAATCCCTCAGTAAAAGTGAAAGAGAATGAGGGTAAGTTTCATTTTGTGTTTTCTGTTTGTTTGTCTTTAAATTATAATTATTTCCATGAGTCGGTAGGCAGCCAGATATAAATGATGAAGAAAATATAATGTAGTGCCTGTATAGGTTTTGAAGAGTAATTGAAGAAGAATAATTTGTGAGGTGTTACAATTTACTGGGGAGCCTCTCTCTACTGGCTGGCCTAAGGACAGGTCTGCCTGTTTTGGGTGATCCTGGTTTAAGCTTTCCGTTTTTGATGTGAAAAACATTTATGCACAAAGTATTACTTATTTTTTAGGAGCTGACTTGAAATGTTCCTACACTGCTGACTTTGGGTCATCACCCAGAGTAGAATGGAAGTTCAAGGATCTCAAGGGCTCTCAAACATTAGTCTACTTTGATAACAAGCCAACTGGTATGGATAAAAACTTTACTGTTGTCATCCAGTTTATTGTTATAACCTCGCAGTAGCATTCTCTTATTGTTTGTTAATGTGTGAATTGTGAATGGAGAAAAAATGTAGCAATGTGCATTATTTTTTTCTTTCATTAGCTCAGTATGCAGACCGTATCACTATGTCTGATGGAGTACTGAGATTTAAAAAGGTGACACGAGCAGATACCGGAGACTATGACTGTGAGGTGTCTAGCAGTGGTGGATATGACGAGAAGACCATCAAACTCACAGTCCTTGGTAAATCATGTTGTGTGATATACATGAAAACTACCTACCAGAGAACTGTCACTGATATACGTCATCATAAATCACAAACCTAGCTTGTAAACAACAACAACTTCTGTCTCATCCTCATGTTGTTCCAAACCTGTATGCATTTATTTTTCTGTGGAACACAAGATATTTTGAAAAAAAAAAAGTACATATTATGAAAGTCAGTGGGGTTTGGCGTTGTTTAAATTTAACAATAGATAGCATAGAATATTGCTTTGATGAATGATGTAATATACCAAACAGCCTTGTCATTCCCACTGTAATTCCCTCCACTACAGTGCCTCCTTCCAAGCCTGTATCCAGAATCCCTTCATCGGTCACAACAGGCAGTAACGTCCTCCTGACCTGCTTCGACGCAGATGGCTCCCCTCCATCCACCTATAGGTGGTACAAAGAAAACACTCCCCTCCCTGAGGATCCAACCAAGTTCCCCAATTTTAAGAACCTCACCTACAAGATGAACGTTTTCAATGGTAACCTGGTGAGTGTTCATCTACAATATTAGAAAATACAGAAAAGCAAGCATATATAATGAATGTGTGTGTATAAATTATGGAAGTTTGTTTTTGCCAAAGGAAAAAAAAAAAAAAAAAAGGATAATTTAGTATATTCATCTCACAAATCAGACATTTTTCTTGCATTTCAGAATCTCACAAATCTCTCTTTTTTTTTTTTTTATTTTTTTTTTTTTCCCCTCACAATTCTGATGTAAACTCACAATTACAAGATATAAACTCAGAATTCGAAGTCAGAAGTCGGAATTATGAGAATTAATGTCTCGACATTCTTGAATTTTTTCGACTTTGTCTTGGAATTCTGACTTTTGATATGGAATTACAAGAAAAAAAATCAGAATTAAGAGATGTAAATTCAGAACTGAAAAAAAAAATCGAAATAGAAAAAAAAATCTGAATTTTGAGTTTATCGCAATTCAGAGAAAAGTCTCAATTACCTTTTTTATTTTTATATACTGTGGTTGAAACAGGCTTCCATAATATATATATTCACAACAAATGACTGAAACGTTTCAAAAATTCAGAACTATACATTTCTAGAATTTAAATGTCACTTTGAACTTAGTTTGGTATTGTTTTGGAAGATTATAGATTATATTTATAGAAAATCTATTTCTTTGTATGATCAGGAGTTTGCGAGTGTGTCTAAGCTGGATACCGGTTCATATTTCTGTGAGGCCAGTAATGGAGAAGGTGCCCCTCAGCGTGGAGATGCAGTGCGCATGGAAGTCCGTAAGTCAGGGTTTTTACACAGTATGCAATTTGATTTTTAGTATTTTAAGGATCTGGATAAGTATGGGAAAAAGAAAACAGAGCATGGAAAAATGTTTGTGTTACCAGACTACTGCCTGTTGTCTTAAAGGGGTCCTATTATGCTCTTTTACAAAGTCTTGATTTTGTTTTGGGGGTGTACTAGAACATGCTCTCATGCTTGGTGGTTCGAAAATCGCATTATTTTTCACATAATTTACATTATTATAATACCTCTCTCCCCAGCCTGGCAAAAAAAAAACGGCTCGATTAGTTCCGGGTTTAAAGAAGGCCCGCCTTCTGAAAAACGAAATGTGTTGTGGTTGGTTAGCTGTCCCAGTGCGTTGTGATTGGCGAATAGCTTAGACAGTGTTTCAGTACTGCCCCGCCCCTTGCCAAAACAGCAAGCCATACCAATTCACATAGACATATTATGTCAATTCAGACCCAGAGAATATTGAACAAGAGGATCGCGCAGAACCTTTGCACGCACGGATATTGCAAGACATATTAAAGTGGTAACGTTATTGTTATTGTTGTTTTTTTTTGGCTAAATCGCTTTAGATAGGATGTCAACAACAGCTTAAAAATAACTGTATTGACTACGTACAGATAAGTGCAAAGGTAATATATATTATGTTTATTGTTCTTTAATTCTAACATTATAACATGAATTGCAGTGAAACTGTTATACAATTGAATTTATTTATACCATAATCCCACAGATTTGCACTGTTTGTGGCGGCATATATCTGCAAATTATAACTGCAAATTAATTCTCTGCCAGCGGGAGGCGCTGCTGGAGCGGGAGAGATCGGAGGTTTCCCCGGTAACGCTGTACACAAAGCAGAGCTCTGCTCACAAACGCTGCTTTATCAGACATTACATGCAAGATGAAATGAAAATGACATCCAAAATTTTCTGAAGATAGTCGGTTTCCATCAGAAATACAGTGATATAAAAACACCCACACTGGGTTTCGATTTTGAAACGTGCAGTGCTAAACCAAGCATTCTCCGCACCTGCCAACCATTCAAATTTCCGTAGGCGGGATTTATTTTTGTGATATCACAAATACAGGAAAACAACTTTGTAGTCCAAACGAGCCGTTCGTTGTAGTTCTTGAAAAGGGATTTTTTTTTTAAAACGAAAAAAACATACACACTACACACTGACTGAAAAAGCATAATAGGACCCCTTTAAATATTCTGTCAAGGGCATTGACGGTTTTCAGTTTGTTTTTGAAGCGTTGAGCATTGTAGCCAATCACAGTCATGTTTGTTGACTGCGTGAACACAGTGTCCAATCAGATGTGTAGTTAGAGAGAATCCACTCAATATTGTTTGAAGTACTGGAGTTTTTATTCAGCGCTAAGGTACCAAGAACCAAGAAATTTTACTGGTATTTGTACCAATTACTGAAATTTTGTTACTGTGACAACACTAGTTTGTAGTGTTGTGAGTATCAAATTGTGAATTCAGGATTGTAAATTGAACCTTTAATCATTACACCCTTAATTTAATTTGTTTAATTTGTTTTTCATTATGAAATATGGTCTGAAAAATCTACAGAGATATCTGGAAATTTGAGTCTGGAAAGGCGCAGAATTTTGAAATGGAAAATGTGTTTCCCTGGTATTGTAACATTGTCATTGCTTTCAAAGAATAACTGAACTTACAGTTCACTGCATTCTAAAACTTTACAAGGCTTCTTCGACATTGTCACATTTGATCAGGTGTACCTACTTAAAGGGTTAGTTCACCCAAAACTGAAAATGATGTCATTAATTACTCACCCTGATGTCGTTCCAAACCCGTAAGACCTGTGTTCATCGTCGGAACACAAAGAGAGCTCGGAGTTTAGTAAAATAATCCATGTAACATCAGGGGTTCACCCGTAATTTTATGAAGCCACGAGAATACTTTTTGCGTAAAGAAAACAAAAATAACGATTTTATTCCACATTTTCGTCTCTACTGTTTCTCTTGTGGACGTGCGTTCACGACAGTACATGACGCAAGTACAGCAGCGTGATGACGCTGGATCTGGATCAGCGCTTGCGCCACCACGCGCTTGAGTCATGTACTGTCGTGAGTAGAGCAGTAGAGAATAAAATCGTTATTTTTGTTTTCTTTACGCAAAAAGTATTCTCGTGGCTTCGTAAAATTACAGTTGAACCCCTGATGTTACATGGATTATTTTACTAATCTCCTTGCTACGTTTCTGGACATGGGAACATTTCAGTTGTATTGCTGTCTATGGAGGGTCTGAGAGCTCTCAGATTCAAACAAAAATATCTTAATTTGTGTTCCAACGATGAACAGAGGTCTTACGGGTTTGGAAAGACCTCAGGGTGAGTAATTAATGACATAATTTTCATTTTTGGGTGAACTAACCCTTTAAGTTTTTTAAAATGCAGTTCAAATAACAAATAAAAATTCTTTGCAGGACAACAGATCTATTTACAGAAGTTTTATATAGAGGAATCCCCATGTTTTGGAGGAGTCCTTGAAGTTTTCTACTATATTTGGAAATTCAATAACATTGAAAAATGCTATCTTCTCCTTTCTCAAGGCAGAGATGGTAATCCCATACAGTAGAAGTCTGTCTGACAGCACACAAGAAATTCAATGAATAATTCTTGATGCTGTAGATTTGGTCTCAAGTTATTTTCTTTCTTGGAAATGTGAAGTTATTGATTAGTAGGGTGCTAAAATAAAAGCCTGTTCCAGGGTTTCCACGGGTCCTTAAAAAGACTTAAATTTAGCTGTATCAAATTTAAGGACACAAGTCTTAAATGGTACAATAAATGTCGTACTCATAATTTCAAGAGGACTTAAATTAGGGACGCACAAGAATCAGGATATGGATGGATGAAGGGATCCGACTGCTGTCTTCATTTTAAATTTCATCTTGTCTGTAATGCCTGAAAGTGTTCATGAGCGCAGCGGTTACAGGGGAAACGCTTTATTTCTGCGTGCCAAAAGTGCCACCTACTGGAAGGGAATGAATTGGCATTTTCAATAAAGCCATCTGCTCTTTTTGATTAACCAATGCAATAATCAACCAATATTTTTACGTAGCAGTCCCTCAGTTGTAAATGTAAACCTGTGGATTGATAACAAGCTAATATGGCTTTTTAAAAATCTAAACAAGTAAGACAGTAAGATGTAACTACATATTTTAAATATAATAATACTTTTGACTCATCCCTTTTTTATAAAATTCGTGTTCATGCCAAGGACAAAAACTATTGCTATAAATAGCTATAACTATAAAGTTTTAATAATCATTCTAATTCTAAGAAAATACACGTGACAGAAATCACTTTAAGATTTTTTTTTCCAGGTGAGGAACGATAAGATCATTGACAGCCAATAAAAATCATTCAAGCATTTAAAGCAGCAGACAACATTATTGTACACTTGTATAAATGCTGATGTAATTATCTTTAAACTTGACTCAAACAAGCCTTAAATCCCACTCTTTGGCTTGGACTGAAAATTCTCAATTATTTTGACCTTTATGACTTTCTAAAGAGAGAGAATCAAGTATGATTTTGATATTCCTGGTATTTACGTCTCTAACAGATGTCTTGATTTACTTTGTTTTGATGTTTTTCTTTGTTATAGGTGATCTAAATGTTGGTGGCATTGTTGCGGGGGTTATTGTGGCTTTGCTGGCAGTTGGATTGCTCCTCTTTGGTCTATGGTATGCCAGTAAAAAGGGATATCTGCCAAGTAAGTTCTCACTGCATAAGTGTGTGTGTTTGAGAGAGAAGGAAAGAGAGAGAGATAGGTTAACTATAATAATTATAAACTCAATATGATTGACTTATTTGCTTATGTGTTTTTTTTCCACAGAAAAAGCAGAAAGGTAAGAGTTGTTTTTCTTATTTGTGGCACATATAACCTCATTTCTGACATATGATACTAATGAAAATGTTCTAATGTAATAAATATATATAAATGATCTCTTGCAGCAAGCCAAAACAAGCTGTTTATACACAGCCCAGAACAGATGATATAGATGATGGGGATGTAAGTACAACATATCTTGCTCAGTTGTGTAAATTTATATTATTCTATTATATTATATTAATCAGGATTTTTTTTTTCAGTAGTTTATTTTGAATGTCCTTTTCTAATTGTGCCCTTTTCTACCAACAGACTAGTTGTAATGATAAAATAATTATATTTACACTGTTTTGTTTGTCTGTTTCAGGGGGAATTCAGACAGAAATCATCTTTTGTTGTGTAGTCTGTGCTACTCTGCATGAAATGTGGAGATTCAGTGCCGAGATCAATTTTGTTCTGTTTAAGAAGTTCATACAAATCACGATCAGTGTGTATGTGACGAGAAATGCCTTCCTACTTAGTTTATCACACTGGTTGACCGTAGAAATATCCAAAAGCTTTAAAGCAGCCATCGTAAATGTGCAGATTGCAGATTTAGATTTAGTCATTTCTAAACCTGTCTCTGTTTTGTAGAAATGAACAGAAATGTAATTTATTGAACTATAATTAATCTGAGTGGAAAACAAACCTAAAGGGTTTAAGATCAATTCTCTATTAATAGAATTTGCTCTGATTATAAGTAGTTGTTTAGTTATGTGTGGACTAAGATGTCCAATGCTATTTTTACATAACTCTACACTATGAGATGGAAACTTCTTGGGGAAAAGAAGATACTATGAATGTTCCCCATTCAGGAAATAATGTCCCCTCTCTTTTATATAAACATTTGCTGTACATTATAGTCATTGATATGTTGTTTGTTTACTTCACTGGCATTTTTATGATAGCGTACCTTGTGTTTTTATGTGTTTATAGTTTATGAAGTGTAAATAAAAAATCCAATAAAAAGACAAAGATCTAAAGATTTGAAATCGTGCTTCATTGACCTGTGAATTATTCATCTGGGAACAAATTACTAACCCCTTTTTTCGCTTTTGGTTGATTGAAATTTGAATGTGTGACTTGATCCCATTCTTCTAATAAATGAAATTTACTGAGTATGACTTAAGGAATATATAAGATGTTGACATTCTTCTGGTTTTCTGTCTTTCATGCAGAAAACCGATGGTGAATGTTAAATTAAGCAGTGTTATTTGTGGTTGTCTCAGCTGAACAATATGACTCTGATTCTGGGAAATATCAATTCTCTATCATGTAGGATGACATTTGGAATTAGTGTATTTATTTCACGTTATTTCTAAACTTGTCTAAATAATCTGAGGCGATCTGCAATGTTCTGAATATGACCGCTAGGCGGCAGTGTAGGACAAAACATTTTGCGCAGCTTTTGATACTGGTGAAATTAACTTGAAATTGTCATGAAATTGTCATAAAATAAAATAAATTGTTTTGATTGCATTGATGATTTTAATAGGTTGAAGTGTGTAATTCCAGTGCCACTAGGTCGGGAAAAAAAATATTGTTTTCAGACATTTTTTGGTCTTTGGCCCTAAATTAAAAATTACTTCTTCAGTTTAATTGTACCAGTATTAATATAGAAAGATAGTAGTATTACGACAAAGTATTACAAACCCTAAAGGCTCACAGAAAAATGTTTAATACAGTAGAATAATGCAGTAACTATCAGAAAATAAAGAGCATGTCAGCTGTAGGCTACTTAATACATTATTTGCACAAGGCAGCTTTGATTACAGTTCATTCACTGATTTACAGAATGTATGATTTTTCAAGATTTGACTTCGCTCTCTTTTTGGGGGCTGATCACATACAGCCCCTTCACGTGATGCGTTCTACGTTCTACCTGCGCGCGGTTACATAAGAGCGTTCGACTGAATGTGAGCGAACGTCAATGACGATGATGATGCTTCTCACTGAACTGCGCTGCCTGCCATTAGAACGCATCTGCTCAACGTCACCTTTCAAAACTGCGACTTTAAGGGTAAGGGGGCGGGGCCTGTAGGACTCCGTCTGCTGATAGGCTGCTTCCGCTCTCAGTCAAGCCCCATTCATAAATAAGTCATGTCTAGGAGGAACCAATGTAACAAGTATTGATAGATTTCGCTCGCGACGCGCCCTCTACAACATTTCTAACTATACTCCGAGCCGCGCGTGGCTCCGACGAATTATATTTCTTCCCGTGGCGGACAGCGACAGCGGTGTTTGTCGAGACGCGGAGCAAATGAGATTGACTTCCGACTGGTGACCCCTTTCTCAAACTGTAATGACACTAGCGCTCCAGCAGGAAGCTCAAATCATTATGTGTTTAGAAACATTGTAGCGCGTCCGCCAAGACTTCTGTCTGTCCGACTGTGGGGAATAATGGAGCGTTTTTTAACCAGCCTTTAACGCAGATACTGTAGCGCTCGATCCGATGTTTTAAGTGTGTGTCGTATCCGTCCATTTGGACGCATCCAAAGTAATCAAATCGCTGTTCTGAAGCCAAATGGAAAGCTGAACCATGGCAGCAAAAGAGGACCTATATGCCAAAGTCGCTCCGCGGATGCAGCGGCAGAACCGGCCAGGAACTGTCAAACATGGAAATAGTCTGGATGTTTTGCTGTCAATGGGCTTCCCTAAAACCAGGGCGTAAGTACTAGAGTTTCATCTCTCCCATATCTCAGGCATCACGCAGCTGCGAGCACAGCTGTAAATGTTAAGAACACAAACGCATGTGATAAGAGCACTGCCAACCCCCTTGGAAATACGGCAGATATTTAAAACATGTAGTGCAAGTTGCTTTTGTAATGGCGTCGGTCTGGTTGTGTTATTGATTAACAAGACGAAATGGGCTCAATCGCCAATGGGTTACTGAGCGTAAATTCTTTTCCTCTTGCCTCATTAAGCCGTTCTTATAAACTCGTCTTACATGTTCTGGGCTGGATCTGTCCAGACAGGACATGTTCTGTTACCAGCGCTTCCTCGAGCGGATGAGGTTGGCAGAGCTGGAGGTCAGATCACCGCTGTCCATCGTATTGGCGTTGTGTCAGCGCATCCATAATTGCTGTCTGTTATTTATTTTTATTTTTATTTTTTTTTTACAGTTATTTCCCTGGCATCATGGCACTTGAACATGCATTCGTAAGGAATCTAACAATTCCGATTCTATGAACGATTTCTCAGTCCCTTTAGCAAATCAGAAATAAATGTAGTGCAGTTCTAGCAGATGGTGTGTTTGCACAGACTTTTAATTGCTTTTTCACAGAGCTGTTGTTTGGCACACATACGATCTAATAATTAGTCCTAACTGTTATATAATTTTTCTAAACAAGCAAAACTTAAAATAACATATGGTGACACTTTACAACAAGGCCCATATAGTTAAGGTTAGTCAACAGCTAAAATTAACTAACAATGAGAAATTCATTTGTTACAGTGAAATTCATTTGTTACAGTTACATGACCAACGTTTGTTAATAAAATACAGCTGTTGATTGTTAGTTCAGGTGTAATAAACAATGTTAAAAGATACAACTTTTGATTGTAATAACGTATTAGTAATTTTAGGCAATTTTATTTATAGCACATTTCATACAAAAGCGTATTTCAAAGTCCTTTACATAAAAAGGAATTAAAATAAGCATAAAATGATCACAGTAGATGCATAAGAAAGATTAAAATGTAGTAAATGTTGAGATGAGCTAAGTTTAATAAGTGCTTTAAAATTATTTTTCATTGTTAGTTCATGTTAACTAATGTAGCTAATTAACCACAAATGGAACCTTATTGGACCTTAAGTGAACCTTTGTGTTACTACATTTATTTATTAGCTTGTTTGTAAAAACTAACTTCGGTCACAACAAAAGCCTTAAAACTGCAGTGATTTATTTTTTTTTGCTTGTAAAAATAGAACTGTTGAGAAATATCATGATTTATACTCACATCAGTCTTCTAGTAAAGTATTTTTATTGTAGGCTATGTGGAGTGGGTCGCTCGCTAATGGCTACCACTATTACATTACATGACCAACCTTGTCATGTAGGTGACAGTTGACTATTACTAATAGTAGCAATAATAATATACTTATAGCACTTTGAGCAGCTGCTCAAGAATGAGCTGTGTACACATAAACAAAAACAAACTGAATGAACTTTTATACACAGCATAATAGTAACAGTTCATGGTTCAGTTTAATTGAGTCAAATCAATTCAGTAACCACTCTGACTGATTCATATGTGAATGTAAAAAGAATCAGTCATTTGTTCGGGAAATGTACCAGACTTGTTGTGCTGTGTTTGTGTTGATATGCTAGGCATTGCAGAGCCAAAGAATAGCGATGCAGGAAACACTTACAGAGACTTTTTTGGCGTTTCAGTACACTATTGGCATAAGAATGCACTGTTTGCAAGTCATTGTGCTCCAGTAATATTTTTTAATGGAAGTGGTTCGGAAAGAGATCAATACAATTAATACAATTCAGCTCTTTACAAAAAGTGATGTCAGACCATGTGGCACCATACCTCTTCTCGATACAGTGAGTGTCTTGATTTAGAAGTCGCCAGAGCTGAACATCTGTGCTTTCCATCACTGTATTACACTGAGGAGGATGGTTGGAGTGAGGTATCTTCAACCAACCATGAAGGCTGCATTAGGTTGCTGTCACTGAGGAGCTAGATTTTCATTCATCAATATTACAGTTCATCTCTTCCTCTTTTAACCACACACATTTTCTCTCTCCTTTTCTCTCTCGGCCCCTCTCTCATGTATTTACTTTTAGCTTGGGCTTAATCCTGCAGTTTCCATAATCTGTGCGGAATCCTCCTTGCCTCTGTGTTATTACGGTTTTGTGTCGAGATTGGGATTGTAGAGGCCAAATGTTGCGTTCATGTTTAATCCAAGGAGAGTGAACAAAGGTGAATGGGACAAGATGTCTTTATTGTGTGTTGAATCTCAGCTTCGATGCAGACCAAATCTTTGTCTCTGTGGATACTGTTGATGATGATTGTGAATGTATGCAGTCAGTGGATTAAACTGGTCATTGCACTTAACATGAGAACTCTAAACATTTGGCCAAATATTTGTCATTTGCTGACATTGGAAGCAGTGGTATGCTAGTTTTCTAGCCTTCTATTGTTGGTCCGTCTGCTTCTGACAGCATTTAAGTGTTTGCTTAAGTGTTAGATATCAAGTAGTATGTATATGGGTGGTTGGCATAACATGCTTTTAAATGTGATGAGTGTCATATATGATATATATGTGAGTGTGTGTGTGTGTGTGTGTGTGTGTGACCCTGGACCACAAAACCAGTCATAAGGGTCAATTTTTCAAAACTGAGATTTATACATCATCTAAAAGCTGAATAAATAAGCTTTCCATTGATGTATGGTCTGTTAGGATAGGACAAAAATTGTCCGAGATACAACTATTTGAAAATCTGGAATCTGAGGGTGCAAAAAAAATCAAAATATTGAGAAAATCGCCTTTAAAGTTGTCCAAATGAAGTCCTTAGCAATGCATATTACTAATAAAAAAAAATAAGTTTTGATATATTTACAGTAGGAAATTTACAAAATATCTTCATGGAACATGATCTTTACTTAATGTCCTAATGATTTTTGGCATAAAATAAAAATCAATAATTTTGACCCATACAATGTATTTTTGGCTATTGCTACAAATATACCCCAGCGACTTAAGACTGGTTTTGTGGTCCAGGGTCACATATAGATTAAAAGATAGTGATTAGCCATAGTGGATAGATTTACATAGCTGGAAAGCAGTTGACCGTGCCTTTAAGAGGAGAAGGAGAAAGTAAATAAAATAAAGAAAATTTAAATTATTTATGCGCTGTAAATTGTATGATACAATATTCGATAGTACTTTAATCAAACACATTTAATGGTTCTCCCTTACATTTGGATAATCATGCATTGTTTTTAATGTTGACATTATCATTATTTTAGACAGGATATTTCATCCTGTTGCATTTCTGTTTTTTTGTTTTTGCATATCATGTTTGCAAAACATGATATGCAAAAACAAAAAAAACAGAAATGCAACAGGATGAAATATCCTGTCTAAAATAATGATTCTGATGTATCCTCTGGGGTGGCAGAATCACTTAATCTGACATCAAAATTAATGATATGGTTTTTGACGTTAAAAATTTGTGAAGATTTGAAAATTACGTCGTGATCAAAGGAAAAAGAGGCTCTGTAGTTCAAATAGTTGAAATTTAGTTAACAGTTTGTTAAACACTAATTAATATCACCAATTAAAGGTTTGATTTCTGTAGACCAAAAAAAAAAGAATACATTAGCATATGTGTTATATTTATTTCAGGAATTGTGTCCTTTTTACATTTTTATACATCATCTGCCATGCAATATAACCGTTGGGACAAAATTAAGTCGTAATATAAAAAGCAGTTTTTTTATATGATATTCATGCCTTGTTTTAGTATTTTTCCCCACCGTTTCTCACTTTTCATGCTTAATCACCGACCCACATGTAATTGTAACCCACACTGAAAAAGTATTAACACCGGTAATCTGGTTAAGATAGTGATATAACGATACTGAGTTTGTCTCTGAACAGAACTAAGTCAACTGGGACCACTTATTTTGAGTAGGTCGAATATAACTGATTACGACAGTTTCAGCATTGAAGGGCCTTGAAAGAACAAACTGAGAATTCAGATATTTGACATTTGCATCATACTTTCCCTGTTCTAATACGTAATAGCCTAAACACGGCTACACATGCCAGGAGACCCCATCAGTCTTGCTGGACATAAGTAGACCAGCTGGAATTGTCATTGAGATAGATGGGCGGAAGACTTTGTTTTCAGTGGGGAGATAAGTGAAATGTTTCAGTGAATAGCTGTTTTATTAGAACATTTTTGTAGAAGAGGTTTTTTTTCTGTCGCTGTTACATTCCATTTGTTACGTTTGTTTAAATCTAAATAAGTTTAGTTTTACCTTTACATGATGTTTGACTTTTCTATTTCAACACTGAGTGCTCTGTATTTTACATCATATGAATAATCTGTCAGATCATAAGTATATAAATTGTACTGCAGTGTGCTCTTTGAAGTGTACTTTGAAGCCCTTTAAGTGTTGTTTTACAAGCAGTAGCTCTATATTTTAATATTTGTTCTGGACAAGAGACTCGAATGTGACATTGATGCTTAGTGCCCAGTGATGTGCAACAATCGGGCTGGAGGTTTCTGTGAAATGACATGATGTGTTAAGACGCCAGCATGTAAATTAAACCACTGAGACAACATAAGACATCTCCCTCACCTCTCACCCTCTTTATAGCATCAGCTAAAGCAGTAAAGTAAGATGCTGTGGGTAACTGGTTTTACCTTTAGTTAGAGCAAGACCTGTTACATTCTACACTAAAAAATGTGATAACTTAATCTTCTAACATTTCATCCATATATATATATATACAGTGCGGTCCAAAGCATATATACACACACAGATTGAATTTATATCGGACAGTAATTGTCCATGCTCATTTTCACTGTTTTCACATTTATATTACTTTTTTTAATAATCTAACACTCACTTAAAAACAGTTAAAATTGAATAACACTGTTGCATTTTACACGAAATAAATCTCAGAATAAATGTCAATTTTCATACTGCACATTATAACGCTGTTTACATTAACTTGTAGTATTTAATTTTGACATTTTTTAAAATTTTGTCAACAGTATAGAATTGTAATGTTTATAGATTATTCATAATAAACAGAAAGTAATTATTAGCTTACATGTATTAGGCTATATGTTTGTAATTTTCTTTTTGTTTCCAAAAAAATCCCACATTTTCAGTGTGATCACAAACATTTCGACTGTATTTTTTGCCCCTTAAACCCAGTTTAATTTCTGTGAAGTCAGAAATATACGGTTTTCTGTGAGAATGATGCAGATTTGTATGTCACTATCTAGGTCTTTTTGTCTTCTGCCACAACTGTGTTGTAACCAAATGTGTACAATTTTTGAAACATTGCTTTTTTTTGGAGTTTTCAGTGTGAGTCTGTGGAGGCCAAACTTATGAGCAGGCTGTCAGTGTGTGTGTGTGTGTGTGTGTGTGTGTGTGTGTGTGTTAAGGTCAGTTAGAGTGGGAAGCTCTCATACATTGGGTGGAAACACTGATGTTTCTGTGTCCCGGCTGCTTAGGGACTCTTTCCAGTTTCGCCTGATGATGCAGGAGTTGCACAAATTTTCCGCTAGAGAAAGGCAGAAGGAGAACAGAGAGGGGGTATGCAATGAGTTTTTAAAGGAGTGTGTGAGTCTGTCTTGAGGTGGAAACATTCAGTTCAAAGAACACAGCATTGTGACAAAATTCAAAGCTGCTTTGTATTTGAAAAAGTTCAGTTATTGTGCCAGGCAAGGGTTTCAAAAAGCAGATGGTGGTAATTAATATTGGCAATACTGAAGATACAGAAAATCATGTTTAAAAGGATAGTTTACCCAAAACTGAAAATTCTGTCTTTAGGCTATTTGCTCAACTTCATGTCATTCCAAACCCATATGATAATGATCCTCTGGTGAAGATTGTGCCCAACTTAAGAAGCAAATGAGTCAAATTCTCAGACAAATTCATTTCTTTTTTGGTGAAACAAATCAGCTGATTCATTGAAAAGATCTGATTAAAAAGAACGATCATTTACAAATCAAATGTCACTACTCCTCTCATGAGCTCGCCAATGAGACTTGACTTTGAAATGTTTGTAAATAACAATACTGATTATGTATCTCAAACAAAACTATCATATGGCCTTAAAAGATTTGGAATAATGCACACAAGTCATATGGACCATTTTTATGGAGTGAGAAAGTTTTATTGTTCTTTCTTTGTAAATACATGATGAAGAGCATGGAAGAAAGACTTTCTGCTTTTGTGTTAATTGGAAGAATGTAAGACATTCAGGTTTGGAAGAACATGAGAAAATTGTCACAATTTTCTCTTTCTTTTGGGTGAACCAGCCCTTCAGGATGATTGACTTAAGTAAAAGCAAGCACTTGTTTAAAGGACTGCAGTAAATCTTCGATACAGTATATTTTTGATACATGTATATGGTTTGTGTGCGAAACGTACTCCTAGGCTTTGTAAGAATAAAAGCCAAACGCTTTATGTGTTCTGGGTTTGGTCGTGTGTTGGTGAGCACGTATTTGTACATGAGTCATGTGTTCTGGCTGTCCATCACCTGTGGGGTGTGTAGATTTGCATCTGCTCTCGTTTTTTGATTCCGTTGCATCGACTCAAAGCTGTCTGATCTTCATTATATTCCAGTATATGATCATATTTGTCCATTCTCGGATATTCAGTAATGATCTATGACTCATAGTCTCTTAATGACAACAAAGCCTCTGCTTTGTGTGTGTGGAGTCATCACATGATGAGCTTTCTCTCAGAGGAAATATGGGAAGTAGGAAGGCCATGGTAGTGCGGTAGCTAGAGGCTGGAGCTCAACAGAAAACAGTCAAGCCTTACTGTCCCACCAAATCATTGCAAACAACTGGCAGTTGGATATCCAAAAAAAGAAAAGTTTCAAAATGTAATGTTTAGGATTATTCGGCTTAAAAAAATACAGTCTGTTTATCACTGATGTAAAGTATTTATGTCTGCTAAACCTGAATGAAGATGTCGATAACTGTACAGACTCTTTTACATGAAGGCTAATGTTTGTGCTTGACTATAGAACGGAAAAATCGCAAACAAGATCACTCTCATTTGTTTTTTCCTATACACCAGTGAGATTAAATGAAGACCAAATGGAATCTTTTTCTGAAGTGTGTTGCTTATCAGACTTATGTATGTGTGTGTGCGTGTGTGTCTATGTGTATATATATATATATATGTGTGTGTGTGTGTGGGTGTGTATTTTAGCTTCGCTGTGCTGTTCCTCTTTTGCATAGCTAAATCTTTATCTATATCTGTATCTATATCTATCAGTCTCTCTTTCTCTGTCTCTATATATATTTATACTGACTATGCTGTTCAAAAGATTTTTCAAAATAAATTGTTACTGTTATTAGCAAAAAATGATTAAAAGTGTCAGAATGAAGTGTCAATTAATGAAAAATGAATGTTTCATAAAAATCATGAAAATATGTATCACGGTACTACAAAAACATTAAGCAGCACAAGTGTTTCCAGCGTTGATAATAATAAGATTTTTTTTTTTGGCACCAAATCAGCATATTAGAATGATTTCTGCACCTTGTTAAGGATCATGTGACACTGAAACTGGATTAATGGCTGCTGAAATAAAATATATTTTTCTATATCTTCTATATTTTAATGCATAACAATTTTATAAATATTTTAAACAATTTTTTATATGTATATTTCGAAAACATTAAAAAAATCATAACGATCCCAGTTCTGAATGGTATTATACATATTTCTATTTTCGGGTTACTTCTCCTATGGTTCTTTTTAGGAATAGAATCTGGAAAAAAATTGTTACTTAAAAAGGTAAATGAGAACTTCAGTAAGTTTCCTGAGCTATACAAGAGCAATCACTGAGAAGTAATATTTTCCTCTAGTGAAAGTTTCTCCTACTGTGTGTTTTATCTCAGTCTATCACCTTTGGTTATTGTTTCCTAAGAATGCAAATACATGAAATCATAGCTCCAGATCTCTCTTTCCTCAGCACAGGTTTTAGAAGGATTACCGAGGTTACTTGGTAACTTTGTTATTGATTTAGTTAAATGGACTTACTTTTTTACTATGTAGCTGAATAAAAACACTCAGTTCTCATTGTAAGTAGAATTTTTGAAGTTGTATTTTAAATAATTTAATGAATTTTCAATTTATAGGATGTCTTCAAAATTACAATTTCATGTTTATGAACAGTACTCCTACGCTTGCAGACTCCTTGTAAACTCACAGTGCAAAGTTTGTCCGCTAAGAGGAAGTGCCCCATTTCAGGAAGTGGTTTGTGACCTTTAGAGAGCGCCGTGGCTGCTGGGACATAAAGGAACCCATATGTGCTGAGACACAGAGGCGTGGGGGTGGAAAGACACATGCACGCTCAAAGCTTCAAATGTACTGAGGTACATGCATAGACATTTGTGCATATTCTAAAATACCATGGCAAAAGTTCACAGAAACTGAATCAAAAGAGATACGTGAGAGATGTGTACACAGCCTCCTCTTGTAGTCGCATATATGTAGTAACCATATATTGGACTGAAGTGTGTAGCGTCAGATGTACTGCGCACTGAACGAACAAACAGACAAAAACACATCTCTGTATTGCCTTGATATTCTGTCCTCGCATTTATTCTCCAATTAAAATTCATTTCCATATAGTGAACTTAAATAGACCTTTAAATTTACCATGCCAACTGTGATTTCCATCAAAATACCATAGTTGCTACAGAAAACACTTGACAATACGGTCCCATTATTAATGCATTAATGAAAACCAACAGTATTTACAAATTTAACAATAGTTAAAAAAATAGGCTGCTCATTATTAGTTAATGTCAGCTCAGGTCAGTTAAATAATATTAGCAGATGCAATTTTTGATTTGAATGATGTATTAGTAAATGTTAAAATTAACATTCAATTTTTGCAGTTGTGTGAAAAGATGTTTCTCTTCTCATTTACACTGTCTCTTCTGGCTATGAATAAACTAGTGCTGAATAAATCACAGAGCAGACATGAATAAATCATTTTGAATAATCAAAAATGTTTGGGACATTTTGTACTGTAGCTTCTAAAACTCTCTGTATTTATTCAGTTCTGTTGTAGAAAACACAACTGTGGTACTTTGGCAGAAACCAGAGTTGCCATAACTACATTTAACTTGTGTATTAGCTGTAGTTAATTTTGCATAATTATCGGAAATGTGTGCTGTGTATCTCCAGCTAAATAAGTAACTGTAACTACACTGTAAAATTTACTGAAGAAAAGATATATTTAACAACTTATATTTCTTTCAGTGATATAATTGTTATATACCATACCAATATCTATTTGAAGTACCAAAATCTAGACAAAACGCCATCAGGGTAACACACTTGACTCTAAAATAATGCAATAAATAATGTACACCGCTGATAGTAAAAACAAAAAAACTGTTTAAATAAAATATAATGAATGTGATATATCACGCTGGAGCTTCTGAGAATGTCCTTTTTACTTTTTTCACTGTAAATTTTATGGTAATTTATAGATTTTATTTGCAAAAACATTTAGCAGTAAATTATGTATAATGCAATGTTAAACCATTTACAGTTTTTAATCATGAGAATGAATGAGAATGAGAATGAGCTTTGTTGGCCAAGTATGTTTGCACATACAAGGAATTTGTTGTAGTGACAGAAGCTCTACAGTGCAACAGAAAGACAGCAACAGGACAGGACACAGATAATAAAAGAATAGTAAACAAATATACAAATAGACAATGTCATATATGGTAAGGTAACTTGAAGTTAACAATTTTTTTTTTTTTTTTTTTTTTTTTTTTACAGTGTAATGCGTGGTTTCTGTATTGAACCCCTTACAAAAAAAAATATATATATATTGTGCAAGTTCCATGGTAGAGTCATGATATATCAGACATTAATACCGTGGTGCTTTATTATATTTAGTACTCAATAAATGTACCACAGAATTTGCATGCTAATTCAGTACCATGACCTTACCAGAGTATTTTTAATTTTTTTTTTTTTTTTTTTTTTTTTTTTTTGTCAGTGTCGGTCTTCCTTCACACTACACAGACAAGCATTTTGAATTGTTTTTACAGTTAGAGTTACGTCTCTTCTGGTAAAACCCTTATGCTGATTATATTTGAACCGAACCGAACATTGAATGTGAGAATATGAGACCGAAACACAACAGGGTCAAGCGCAAAGTTTCCGGATGATGAGCTGTAATGGAAGAAGCAGCAGTGTGATTCTGATTGTGCCTGTGGAATCTAGACCTTCATACATCTCGTTCTGTCTGTCGTGACATTTCTAAATGGCAGAAATTGCTGTTAATTGTTCAGTCAGAATGAATCATGTTTTAGTCATGCACACGCATGTTCAAACCCATGGTCACACCTAAACACCATAGACACATAGTTTTTATCTCAAAGAGTTTCTAGCTCAACTACAGTTTTATAGGTTTCAGTGAATTCAATTTGCCTATTTGTTCAACAGTAATTCACTGATATAAGAAGCTGTTTTTTTGTTACTGCCTGAGTTACATGAATAATTCCCATTTTTTATTCTCACTTTATGAATCTTGTGATTCTTCCTTCTTTTATGCCCTGTTGGTCCTTTCTGTGTCTGTCTACAGGAACAGTGTCACCATCTGGCCCGTCTCATGCACCCTAACCAAGCGAGAGAACACTCACAAAAGCTGTGAGTGTCTTCCCTGTAGTTTTAACATAATAAGCTGTTAACTAGCGGGGCTGAGAACACGAGACGAGCGTGAAAAGATCTTCACGGCCAGCCAGCCCTGTTACTTACAGAGGCAGAAGGGCTTATTGTCAGAGGATAACAATTGTGCATGAGGATATGTGCACGGAGGGAGAGAGCAGAACAATCAGAGACATCACACGCTGCATTTGTTATTCTTTCCTCTCATTTTCTCTGTGTGGGATGGAGGAGAACTAAAAAGAATGGAAGAGAAAGAGAGATGGTGTGATAGTAAGATCCAAAATTAACACCCTTCAAGCGCCAAATGCGAGTGCAAATTGGTTCTGGCAAGTGAAATGGAGTTGCTCGCCAGTTGGCCGGTAACTAATTTGGAAACCGCAATAAAATACATGGTTTAAATCGAAATGATCGTCTGACCCTCACTGAGGTACGTGATGTGTGCAACGTTTACCTCAGTGGAAAATTTACTAGAGGTTTTTGTACTCCAGTCTCCCTACCAAATGCAACTTCCATTCTGTCAGACAAGTTTTAATCGAATGTAGAAAACATTGACATTACATTACTTAAAAATGTAATAGGCCATTTAGTATGAACAACTTAAAATTGTAAGCTCTTGCTGTTAAACTTGTTTAAAGGGGTCATGAACTGAGAAACCAAAATTCCCTAGATCTTTTCACATGTAAGAGGTCATTGTACTATAAAAACATCCTGTAAGTTTCAGAATTCAAAACTTTCTCGTTAGTCTAAAAACAGCTTATATTTAAGGCAGTCTGCCAAAACAACAGCTTGTGGAATGTTCTACTCTATGATGTAATAGTGAGGATAAGCACCACCTCCGCAGAAGAAGATCGACATCACTGCCTGTTTAGCCCCGCCTACCAATTCACACATGTAGTGTTTACGAGAGAGGCGAATGCGCAGGTCTGTGCAGAAACCAAACGATAAAAAAAGGCTCCGAAGACAACAAGACGCTGTGCAGTGCCATGTTGTTTGCGTTGCCTTCCTTCTGATCCCAGTGTTGGGAAAGCGTGGATGAACTTTATTTTTAATGAAGATCCAGTCCTTTGTTCACTTCATTTTACCTCGGATTCCTTTACAAACAAGGCAAAATTTGACACAGGATTTTCCAACGCTATCTCACGACCAATTCGTACGTATTTTACGAGGTGGCTAATTCGTATGAATTCATACGACCTCACTCGTACGATTTTGTACGATTTTTCAAAACCCCAGTGACGAGTAGGTTTAGGGGCGGGGTTAGGTGTAGGTCATTCGTACAAATTCATACGAATTCGTACGAATTAGCCACCTCGTAAAATATGTATGAATTGCCGTGAGATCGGGCTGGATTTTCAGAAAGATTAAACTAAAAGACTATGCTGTGGAATTTGTTTTGGTGTATAGTAGTAACTCTACAGGTATATAACTATATAACTGCTAAACAAACTGAAAAACAAGTTAGACCAAATAAAGTTTACATCACTATTATGTAATGTTAAGTGGGTTGCCTTGAGTTTTTCACAACTTTCACAACTGGTTTGTGTAATGAAAATTTGACACAAATGTGTCCAAGAACGGAAATGGACATCATTGTCTGATGAAATCCCCTCGTTATTAATATCACTGATGTTTCACATGATAATTTGTACTGAGGACTCCCTTTCATATCTGTGGTTTTGTGTGTGTATGTGTGGGTGGGTGTTGCGTTGTGTTGTGCTGAATGGGAATACATGCTAACTTACTCCTCTGTAAACAGGAAGTGACTATTTCCCCATAGAGTTTGGAGATTGGGCCAAAGCAGCAAAAAAAAGATGGCGCAAATATGCACAAACACTGACTTAGAACCAATTCTCAGTACATGTGTTATACATTTTGAACTCCACCTCTCAAGAAAATGTTACAAGGGCTGATTAATAACAGGCAGAAAGAAAGAAAAAAAAAAACCTAGATAAGAGTGCATATTTTTTCATGTATGAATAGTCATATTCAACCAAACCCACACACAAAAGCACACCCAGACAAATGTACTCCCTGGACCAGCCTCTTCATCCCTCTCAAATGCTGCACAGGAAATACAGGTTATAAATAAATCATTGAGTTCCTGCCTGGAGCACTGACCAGAGGGGAAGGGAGGAGGAGATGGCCTGTAACACAATACAGACACACACATATATAGAAGCTGATGGATAATCAAACAAGTAAAGTGTGTTTGCGTGTATGTGTCTGTGTGTGTGTGAGATCCCGGATGTGGAATGATTTTCACTTCTGATTTCACATGTGCATTAGGTAGACTAAATATCCCTGCTGTTTCACATATGGGCGCTATAGGAGTTGTGTGTGTGTGTGTGTGTGTGTGTGTGTGTGTGGGTGTGTGTGGCCTCACTTGTGTGTTTTTGTGGATGTATGTGTGATGAAAGTTTAAGTGTGTGGGTGGAGTGTTAGATTTGGTGTGTGAAGAAGTCTTGAAACTGCAACTGTGGAGTTTGTTCAAATGCTGCTTGGAAACCTCTGTAAATCCCTTTGATTAATGCAGGTTTATATGTGACTACCCTATTCTGCAACATCAGGCCAACGTTGAGTGGCTTGGAAAAATATTTTCTCTACAAAAGCTTCTGTTATAGTTCTTTTACATATTAACTTCAAAACAAACCAGATGGTTGAAGTTTCATTGTGGTGCTTCTGCAATCAGATAGGGATTTCTACGCTCCAACAATAAACACCTTGTACAGTGACACCCGCTTGTGCATTTTTATACAGCAGGGCTTTTGTCATTAACTGTAAAACTCGTCCCTGGGTAGGTTTTTTTTTTTTTTTTTCAACTTCTCGTCTTTGTTTTATTTCCATTCATGACAGAATAGCTCACCAATAACGACACGTTTGTGTATGTGTGACTACACAGGCATCTGAACTTGATCATGCATGTATGAAAGTCTGAATATGTGTCTCACCATGCTTGGATGTCATAAACCATGCCATATGGTGAGTGTGTCGTGTCCGGAGTTTGTTTGTGTGTGTGTGAATATGCACACTTTGATCATAATTTGATTGCATTTCTTCATGCGGGTTTAGCTGGGGAATGTATACATGCATATATCTTTGCAATGTTTTTTGGGGTAATTGTGCATATATGGTTATACACTAATGGACATATGGCCGTGCATCATGGGCTTCCCCATCCCAGCATGCATTGTGGTTTTGGGCCCTGAGGGTTAGTTGGCATGATGACCATTTTCTCTGGGAAGCCAACTAAATATAGAGTAACTGACTGAACTGGATTACCACATACAAAAAATGCAAACACTTGTGACTTCTACAATAATCTTTAAATTTAAATGTAACTGAGGAAAATAAATACATAAAATAAACATATTTGTGTAGAAACATTTAAATTTTTTTAAAAGTTATTTATAAATTATTTTTATAATTACGTTAATCAAATGTGGCAGCATGTTTATATTGTTATGAAATTTTTGTTACAAATAAATGCTGTCCAAAGTTTTCAACATTGCATACGTCAGCAATTTAAAATGATTTCTGAAGGATAATTTGACAATGGCATAGTGGCTGCTATAAATTCAGCTTTGCCTTCAGAGGAATGAATTCAGTCCTAAAAAATATTCAAATAGAAAGCCTTTATTTTAAATTGTAAAAATATTTCACGATATTATTGTTTTTACTTTATACTTTGTTGCCGCAAATGGTGGAGGATCTCTTATACATCACTTTGCTGCATCTGCAGTGAACATAAATGTAAATGTTTGTTGTTAGTTTGCTTATAATGCGCTGATACGCGTTGTTAGATATGCATTGTGGAGCGCCTATCACCAAAGGCTTTCTGTACTTTGAACAGTCTGCATAATTTCCCTCATCTCTGACGCGTGACTTCTCTGTTCTTGTGTCTTGTCATGGTTTTTCTTGTGAGGTGTAAGGGAAGCATGTCTCTATACAGAAATGTTGCTCTGGTTTATTGGTATTGTTTCATTAAACCGTCGCTGACTAACTTTTACTGATTCTAAGTTAGTGGAAATTGAATGTCTGTGGTCACATGAGATTGAATGTACTGCAAGATTAATCATATTTCCACTGATTGCTCATTACTGATCAGCAGACCAGCCCTTTCTGTTGTCTTTTAGTCAGTTTTTCTTTCTGCTTTGTTCAAACCTCAGATTGCATTTTCAGTTTTACTCTGAGGTTTCAAACAGATTCACGCTGCACAACATCCCATTTCCCCCCTGAGAGTTAGACAGAGTGTGTGATTTTTAGAGCTTTTATAAAAAGACACTAATTAGATTTAGAAGATAATTTAATCGGCTAAGGAAAAAAGCCTTTGAGATGTCAGCTGACACATGAGGAAATGACATAGTGAGTTTAGCGTGACCTTAAATTGGATTATGTGTCGTTTTATGGTATAGATGCGAGCTGAGGAAATATCATCCTACACATGAGAAGATTATGTGCAATTATCTGTACCAAGTAATGTACTTGCACTAACTGTGAATGTGTGTGCCTTTATTAGAAATTGCCTTGAACAAATAAGTGGGTCTGTTACCTTAAATTATTATACCTAGTTGTGTAAGATAGCTTATAATTACACCTTTTAGTTCTATATGAGAATAAAAGAGAACTAGAGGCAGAGAGGAGGCTGTGGCGAGTGTTTTATGAACTGAGAGAGATAGCACAATTTCCTTTTTCATCACAGTTGTTTAAACCACAGACCAAGTGATATTATTTTCCACTATGATCTTTTTAAGCCAGACACCTGCTAAATGAGTCAGACAGAGCATTTGTGAGATGTTTAATATGTTGATAAATTCAGGGGTTGCTCTTCATGCATGCAAAACAAAATTTTAAAAATATACACTACCGTTTGTAAAATAAAAAAAAAAAAAAAGGTTTTGATTGAAGTGTCTTCCCTGAAGCTGCATTTTTTTTAATCACAACATTTTAAATATATTTCTAAATGTAAATTATTTCTGGGATGGAAAAGCCGAAATTTCAGCAGCCATTACTCCAGTCTTCAGTGTTACGTGATTCTTCAGAAATCAATTTGATAAGTAGAGAAATAAGAATTTAAAATGGGGGGGGGAATATCATTATGAAATAAATGTTTTTATCTAATACACATTGGACACAATTAATGGTACCCTTTATTCAATACTTTTTGAAACCTCCATTTGCCAAAATAGTATAGGAGTTTTCTCCTATAATGCCTGATGAGGTTAGAGAACACCTGACAAGAGATCAGAGACCATTCCTTCATCCAGAATCTCTCCAGATCCTTCAGATTCACAGCTCCATGTTGGTGCTTCTCCTCTTCAGTTCACCCCACGCGTTTTCTACAGGGTGCAGGTCAGAGGACTGGAATGGCCATAGCAGAAGCTTGGTTTTGTGCCCAGCGACCCATTTTTGTGTTGGTTTTAAGGTTTGTTTTTGGATTATTGTCCGGTTGGAAGATCCAAACATGGCCCATTATAAGATTTCTAACAGAGTCAGTCACTTTTTTGATTTTTTTTTATCTGTTGGTATTTGATAGAATCCATGATGCCATGTGTCTAAACAAGATGTCCAGGACCTCCAGCAGAAATATAGGCCCACAACATCAAAAATACAGCAGTATATTTCATTGCACTAGGTACTTTTATCCCTGTGTACACCAAACCCATCTTGAGTGTTTGCTGCTAAAAAGCTCATTTTTTTAGTTTCATCTGTCCATAGAAGCCAGTCCCATTTGAAATTCCAGTCGTGTCTGACAACTGAATATGCTGGAGATTGTTTTTTTTTTTTTTTTTTTTTTTTTCCTTCTTGAAACCCTCCCAAACAACATGTGGTGATGTAGGTGCTGTTTGATCATTTTTTTAAGGTTTTCTACCCCGAATCTCAACCTTTTTCTGCAATTCTCCAGCTGTGGTCCTTGGAGAGTCTTTATCCACTCAAACTCTCCTCCTCACCGTGCATTAGGATGATATAGACACACGTCCTCTTCCAGGCAGATTCATAACATTTTCTGTTGATTGTAAATTCTTAATTATTTCCCTGATGGTGGAAATGGGAATTTTCACTGCTCTAGGTCTTTTCTTAATCACTTTCTAATTTGTGAGGCTCAATTATCTTTTGCTGCACATCAGAAATATATTCTTTTGTTTTTCTCATTGTGATGGGTGATTAATTTGGAATTTGGCCTTTGTTTTGTTTTCCCTCCTATTTATATTTCTATGAAACAGGAAGCCATGGCTGGATAATTTCATGTTCATAATCACCCTGGAGTGCTCAAAATTGAAATATGAATGGGAATATACTTCAGAGATATTTTACTCATAAGAATTTCTAGGGGTACCAGTAATTGTGTCCAACATGTATTTTGGGAAAAAAAAACATTTATTTCATAATGATATTTCCCCCCATTTTAAATTCTTATTCTCCAGTGAAAGCTTTTTGAGATTTTTTTTATTTTATTTTTTATTTTATTATTTATTTATTTTTTTAATAAAAGATCAAAAGGATTAACAATGCACATTTATTTTCACAGCCTTCTTTGATCATATTTACCAATGGTACCAACAATTCTGACCACGTGTGTATGGTTTCGTGTTTATGCAAAAAATATTTGACCGGTTAGAATCAAGTATTCCACTGAACTGTATATATCACTTGTTATTATTTGTATATAGATAAAGTTGGGTCCAAAAGTCTGAGACCACTGTTAAGAATGTCTGTATAATTGTCTGTTGAACTGTCTTTTGTATTTTGAGAATTAAAAAAAAAAAAAGTTTCATATTAATTAATTTGATATTTAAAGTATTTGTTTTAACGAGAGCAGCACTCTTGCTTCTAGAACTCCACAAGTTAGTGAAATTGGATCTTAGATTAAGTCACATAATAAATGACACAAATTTGCTTATTTAATTAGTGACCTATAAATAGTGCAGAACCTTAAATTCTGTTGTCTTTTGTGCCTCACTACATGTGTTTCATCACTTCTTGTAGGTGGCTTTGGCACAAATGACCCTCTTCAAACTAATCCGGAGTATTAAGCCTCCTCAATATTCATAAATGTCAGTAAACAAGTGATTATCCAGCTTTCCCAGTGTTGCTCTGGGGAGCAAGGCATGGTTTTAGAGTGTTATCACTGAGTTTGTTTAGCCTGCGTGTGATTTTCATGCACGATAAACGATATGTTTCACATACAGAGATAGAAACAATAGAGAAACATCTTTGTGATATCAAATTTAGATCTCTGAGAAAACTCCTCAGCGCTAATGTACTGATAAACATCCTCCGGAAAGGAGGCCATTGATTTTGTGACCGGTACAGCAATTGAGCTGATGTCTCTCTCTCTCTGTCCTTTCTGTTACAGGCTAAAAGCTCTGGTTTCGACTGGGGGCAGAAATGTACAAGCAGCCTGTGACTGGTGAGTGTGCACACCCACACACATGCGCCATGACCCATGTCGTTTTTGACAGCTTTTCATTTCAGTTGAACCGTGCTGAGCCACAGACACTCTTTAAGCTTTGAATGATAATGTTGCATTTTAACTCACGCTCGGACACACACTCTGAAAGAAACATTACACCATCAGGTGGGCTCACATATAATCGTGAACTCAGTTTCGTGTGCACTTCACCTTTAATGGTTTACTGCTGCCCTCTGCTGGCAGGGAGTCAGAAGTATTTCATCATTGATATGTTCTTACTTAAAAAAAAAAAAAAAAAAAAAAATTAAACTTATCCTTAATTTCAATCCTAAACAAGTGTGAAAACTGCTCACCTGTTCATAATGTCTTATCAAACATGACACGAATATCTATTTTGCAGGTTGTTCTCTCATGTGGATGACCCGTTCTTGGATGATCCTTTACCCAGGGAGTATGTGTTGTACCTGAAACCCAGCGGTCCTCTCCTCAACCAGCTTTCCAACTTCTGGCAGCAGAGTCGCATCACATGTGGCAAGAACAAAGCCCACAACATCTTCCCTCACATAACCCTCTGCCAGTTCTTCATGGTTAGAGCACTTCTTCTACATATCCAACCATATCTTTAATGTTTTTTGTTTTTTCTTGGTTACAGTGACCCAGTAGTACACAACACAAAATATCCACCACACAACAGAAACGAGCTGCAACACAATGAAATTAGCAAAACACAATGGAAACAAGCCCCAGCGCCGCAAAATTAGCACAACACAACATAAACAATCTGCAACACAATGGAAAAAAACTCGCAACACAACGAAATTAGCACAACACAACTGAAACAAGCTGCAACACAACATAAACAAGCCGCAACACAACGGAAACAAGCCGCAACACAATGGAAACAACGGAAACAAGTCCCAACACAACGGAAACAAGCCGCAACACAACGGAAACATCAGAAACAAGCCACAACACAACGGAAACATCAGAAACAAGCCACAACACAACGAAAACAAGCCGCAACACAACAGAAACAATGGAAACACGCCACAACACAACGGAAACAAGCCGCAACACAACAGAAACAATGGAAACAAGCCGCACCATAACGGAAACAAGCCACAACACAACAGAAACAAGCAGCAACACAACAGAAACAACGGAAACAAGCCACAACACAACGGAAACAAGCCGAAAACACAACGGAAACAAGCAGCAACACAACAGAAACAATGGAAACAAACTGCAACACAACGGAAACAAGCCACAACACAATGGAAACAAGCAGCAACATAAAGGAAACAAGCCGCAACACAATAGAAACAACAGAAACAAGCCACAACACAACAGAAACAAGCCGCAACACAACAGAAACTAGTTGCAACACAATGGAAACAAGCCACAACACAAAGGAAATAAGCCGTAACACAACGGAAACAAGCCACAACACAATGGAAACAAGCAGCAACACAACGGAAACAAGCCGCAACACAATAGAAACAACGGAAACAAGCTGCAACACAACGGAAACAAGCCGCAACACAACGGAAACGATGGAAACAAGCCGCAACACAACAGAAACTAGTTGCAACACAACGGAAACAATGGAAACAAGCCGCAACACAACGGAAACAAGCCGCAACACAACGGAAACAAGCAGCAACACAACGGAAACAATGGAAACAAGCCGCAACACAACAGAAACAAGCCACAACACAACGGAAGCAAGCCGCAACACAATGGAAACAAGCAGCAACACAACAGAAACAACGGAAACAAGCCGCAACACAACAGAAACAACGGAAACAAGCCACAACACAATGGAAACAAGCCACAACACAACGGAAACAATGGAAACAAGCCACAACACAGCGGAAACAATGGAAACAAGCCGCAACACAATGGAAACAA
>JAFVLL020004729.1:0-38448 GCA_021397915.2 Tor tambroides | reverse complement strand
ACCAACAGCACACATTTTGGATGTTTCCTTAATCTGACCCATCCATTTAAAGTCTTGATGTCTCTAAAGAGATGATGAGTTAAACTGAGTATGTTTGATTAGGAACAGTTTGAAAATGTATGCTGCTGGTGTGCCTCCAGGAACAGGGTTGTGAATCAATGGTTTAGATAGTTAGTCAAGCTAGATTTGGTTAATTAGCTCGACCACCAGTTGGAAGACCTGCTGTAGCCCTGGTAGACCATACTGGTCAAGACTATAAACATCCTTCAATCTTTGGTGGTCAAACTGGTTTTTGTAGCATGACAATTAGTTTCATGTTACACAAAACAAATTGACCATTTTGAAGGGTTACTCAACCCCAAAATGAAAATTTTGTCATTAATCACCATATCATTCAAACCCGTAAAAGCTTCGTTCATCTTCGGAACACAATGTAAGATATTTTGGATGAAAACCGGGAGCTTGTGACTGTCCCATTGACTTCCAAGTAAATAACACTGTCAAGGCCCAGAAAAGTATGAAAGCCATCGTCAGAATAGTCCATCTGCCATCAGTGGATCAACCGTAATGTTATGAAGCTAAGAGAATACTTTTTGTACACAAAGAAAACACATATAACGACTTTATTCAACAATTTGTCTCCTCCTCGTCACCGTAGCGCCATTTTGGCATAGCGCCATTCCGTGTGGTGCGGCTGACACAGAACAGCATACGCTTTTTGCGTCCAATGGATACTCTCCAAAATGGTGACGTGGGAGACCAATTGTTGAATAAAGTCATTATTTTTGTCTTCTTTGCATACAAAACGTATTCTTGTAGCTTCATAACATTACAGTTGAACCACTGATGGGAGATGGACTATTCTGACAATGTCTTTCATACTTTTCTGGGCCTTGACAGTGTTATTTACTTGGTAGTCAATGGGACAGTCACAAGCCTCCCAGTTTTCATCCAAAATATCTTAAATTGTGTTCCGAAGACGAACTAAGCTTTTACGGGTTTGGAACGACGTGGGGGTAAATTATTAATTACAAAATTTTCATTTTGGGGTGGAGTAACCCTTTAAGAGTGTATGGCCTGTTTTAGTAACTCAACCATTTTACCAATCAAGATCATAATGGTCATCTAGCTCCACCAGCAAAGTTCTGCTGTTAAACAGTATGACTGTGTTTATCTTAACACTAGCACTAACCAGCATAAACCAGCTTGCTTTGGGCAGCAAAGTAGTCTAAATTCCACTGTTTCTCTACAGGTTTGGTTATGAGAGACTCAGTCAGACAATTTCTCAACAAATACAGAGACAATCCTCTTACATACTCATTTAGACTACTTATTTCATTTGTCATTGAAAAAAATTCCGAAGAGGAATAAACAAATCTCCCATCATACAAAGACAAACACCATCTCTGAACTAAAGAATATTAATAGACTCATCTAAGAACAGGGAGGCAGTGCCTTCCTGAGAGGAACGGCAACACACTGTATTGACCCGCTCTATATGGGTGACCCATAAAACAAAGAACGAGCACCCTGAGTTTCAAAAGAAATTGGGACAAACGCAACACACCACCAGACACACACGAGCACTCGCTTTCCCCAAACAGTCACACGTACATTCACTGAACAGAACAGGCTAGGACGGACCGTTCCTATAGAGCGCAAGTCCGTGGAGGAAGTAATGTTTGAGCCTCGCACCCCAGGCTGAAAACTCCACACCGCGTCACAGGGTTAAAGCTTTCTTTATGCAGTATTAATGCAAGGAGCTGTAATCTAGGTTACACTTAGAAAAGCTCCCGGAAGCTGTCCAAGTGTCTGATCAACTGCACGGAGGGCGATATAAGCAGCTCGCCCACAAACGCTCAAGCGATTGCTGTCCACAAACAGCTCAGCGTGCCCTAATTTAAGATAAAGACTATGGCTCTGTCTCTCAAAGTCCTTGTAGACTAGAGCTCTCTATTTCCTGATGCTATTAGGGATGTAAAGCAGGGCTTATTATAGTGCATATGATAATTACAGAGGCTCGAGATAGGAACGAGTATATGTGTGAGACTTTTCATTCCACAGAAACACACACTCCCACACACACACAGTGTGACCTGGGAGAATTCATTAAACCTGACCTGTGCACTCTTGCAGCTCAGTTCCCTACTGTGTACTGGGTTCTAACTCGTTCTCTTTCTAAAACAAGAATTTTTATAACACAGTCCTACCAAACCATTGGAAAAATGGCCAACATACAGTGTGCAATTATCCTTGTCAATCTACACCAGGCTGAGGTCACTAAACCGTTCTCACCTCAATAACTTGTGGTGTTCACTGCAAAAACAATGTCCTGGTAAGTCACACTTACCCAGGACTGAAACCAACTCCCTACTGTTTTTAAACCCTGAGTAAGAAGTGAATTAGCACCTCCACCTCTAAGAAACACTAAATAAACCCAACCGGGGTAGGCTTCCATGTGCTTCCATTCAAAGCACTAATGAGCTTTTTATTACTCAAATATTTACCTACACACAGAACTTTCATTCAAATTACACTTGTTTCATAATCACTATTACTGTTCCCTTTAACTATCCTCTGGAAATAAACATCTCTCACTTGTGTCTCCTAGAAAGCAATTAGATGAAATGTAAACATCTGTTTGGTGTTTCAACTTTTACAATACAATACATACATTCAAATCTCAAATTATCATCTTTAATGTTACACAGATGAAAGTTAGTCGTAAAGTTTTGTAACTATCCCTATCCCGGTTTCAGTTTTGGGTAAACTATCCCTAATCAGTCTCCTGAGCTATGAAAAAGTGACCTCTCTGAAATAAAACTTTCCTCTGTCTGCAATATCAGATATAGCAATCAGATACGAACTCTATATCAACTCCAATATTTCTCAATACCTCCACTTCCAATTTTAGTAGAAACATTCTAGACAAGTTGATATAAATCAGAGAACTCAATTAAGTCTCCTGAGGCACGAAAAAAAAGAGCAGTAAACGTTCCTCTGGGAAGACAGTAAAGTCCTGATCGAAAATCAGATATGACCTCAACATGAACAAAATAAAATTCTAAGCTAAACGTTTCACATTAATGCCATATGTCAAAACACATTGTCTCACATACTCTTTCTGAAACTAAGGAAAAACACCTGAGGCAATGCAACTGTCACATTACTCAGAAATCTCTCCAGCACTCTGAGCAGGATGGCCAACCTGAATTATTAAACTCAGAAATAATTATTCACAATCTTTATAGACAATATTTGAAACTAAAAAATGAAGGTGGAAAGCAGCTTTGGGTAAGGCAGAATCTAGAAATGAAGGAGGAAAATGTACTACATCTACTACTGCGTGTAGTCAGGTGTGTGTGCGTTTGTGTGCGAGTCAGGGCTCCTCCAGGCCTTCCCGCCGTGGCGTCTAACTGTCTGGCCTCACTGCTGAGAACATGCTGCTTAATTGAATCTTACACCTGTTACTGGCAGGTACAAAGTGCTGCCAACAGGGGGCAGAACTCTGTGTGGCACTGGGCATCCTCTTCAAAGCTGAATGGGTCGTTGTGTGCTTATTTACGTCAGCGAGTGTGTTAAGCGTGTGGATGAGAGTCAGTGTGTTTTTAAGAGCGAGAGAGACAGATGTAGACAGAAAGGTAGGTGTAAAATGCTGCCGTTTTGTGTATCTGAATGCAAGCAAGAAAGAGAGAAAGATGGTTAAAAGTTGTTGGAAGTGTTGCTGTGTGCTTGGAAGCAGAGAGAGGGATGAAAAACGTGAAGGGTCAAAGGTTATTCCTGTGAAATGAGAATTAGGATTAATCTGATAAAGACTAGAAGGGCTCCCAGATTGTGTCCTGGACAGCAAGGGGTTAGCAGCAAGACAGAAACATGTGCTATGTTTATTCCACGTACACATACACACAAACACACACAGATAGACTCACCTCAATAACATCCACATCCTTTAAAACACACATACTGTATCCAAATTCACACACAAATACATAGGCTTACTGTACAAAAAGCCTTCCTATATTTCAGCACTCAATTCCAGGACACATAAATGTTGCTACTCCTATCGTTACAAGGACTTTCCATAGGTGTAATGATTTTCAAAATAATAATGATATTTTCTATTCCCTAATCCTCACATATTTTTTTTTCTTTTACAGTTTGCACATTTATTTATTAAATAGTGTTTCTTATGTGTATATAGCTGATTCATTAGGACACTTGTGATTTTCTTGTAATGGATGGTTAGTGACCTGAAATTTAAATATATCTACATTATGAGGATATTTTTGATCCCATAAATACGTCAAACCATTGCTAAACAGTTGCTAGGGTGCTCAGAGAGGCTTTCAGCACTTTACTACACTGTTACCAAGTTATTCTGGGTGGTTTCCTACTGGCTTAGTTCAACTAAAATGAATTTTCTGTCATCATTCACTCCCCCTCATGTCGTTCCAAACCTGCATGACTGACTTTCTTCTGTGGAACATAAATGAGGATATTTTGAAAAATGTCACTGTGTCTTTATTGACATACAATGAAAGTCGATGAGGTCCCTTTTTTCAAGTATATTCCTTTGTGTTCTGCAGTAGAAAGAAAATTGTAAGGGTTTGGAACAACATATGAGTGGGAATAAATGATGTTAGTAAATGGTTAGGCTTTTCTGGTTTCTAAAAATAAGTCTAAATGCTCTTTAAAAAAAATAGCACACCTCTGTTTAACAAGTTGTATCTATGGGTTTTTGCTTGTTTTTTGCTCAAGTTATTTTTGCTCATTATTAATTTTTATTGACAAAAAATAAAAATAAAAGAGGAATTAAAGGAATAATTCACAGAAAAAACGAAAAACCTAAAAAAGAAGAAACTCTGAGAAATGTTTCAGTGTTTTTTCTCATGCAAAGAAAGTCAGTGGTCACCCAAACTGGGGTACGTTTCCCAAAATCATTGTTACCTAACTATGGTCATTAGTTCCACTGAACTCTATTGGTAATGACAGAACTTGTGACCATAGTTGCTTTTGGGAAACACACCCCTGTTTTGTTACTAACATTCTTCAAACATTTCTTTTGCGTTAAATAGAAGAAAGTCATGGAGGTTTTGAACAACATGAGAGTGAGTAAAATGATGACAGAATTTCTTTTTTGGGTGAATTATCCCTTTAAATGGTTGTTCAAATCACTACCGCTAAGTATGAGCAATAAAACTAGCAATGTTTGCTTTAGCAAGCTGCACTGATAAAAACAGCCACGGATGCCACTAGCATGTGTGCATTTGATTATGTGTGAATTTGTGAGTTTAAAAATACCTTGAGTTGCATTAGGACTCACTATGCTGTGTTAGTGTGGCTGTCATAGCGACTGTACACCTGAGGGATGTGTACTGAAAAGGACAACGACGATGTACAGATACATTTTTCTTTTCTGTGCTCTTTCTCGATCACGTTCTGTCCCCTGGGCCTGCTCTCCCAGTCGCGCTGTCCAGAACAGTCTATCTGTGTCTGAATTACATCACATTACACCCTCATTGAAATTCGTGACCACCTGCACACGCTTCGGCTCTTTAGCTTTAACAACACACACACACGCACGCACACACACACAGTCGCTCCTATCTCTCTTACTGCCCAGCCGAGCAGCTGCCCAGGTCATGTGACAATGTGTGTGCGTGTAGATTATACTTGATATGTTGCCCTGTTTTAGAAGGATAGTCCATCGAAAAATGAAAATTCTGTCTTCATTTATTCACATTCATGTTGAAACAAGTGTTGTTGTATTTAACTAAAACTGAAATTATTGAAAAAACAACTGAAATAAAGTTAAATAAAATGTAGATTACGTGGAAAAACTTAAATTAAATTTAAATAGATAGATAGATAGACAAAGACTAAAATTTAAATTTAAAATAAAGCAAATTTGAAATATTAATTATTACTATAATAGCTTATAAATAACTGCCTTGACAATTAAACAATTAAGTTGCAGTATTAGACTTACTAAAGCTGAAATAAAAATAAAGCTAAAAAGAATTATTAAAAAAGTAATAAAATTGACAAAAGCGCAAAACAATTACCAATACTAAAATTAAAATGAAAACTGAAAATAAAATAAAGCTAATTCAAAATATTAATTAAAGGGTTAGTTCACTCAAAAATGAAAATTAGCCTATGTTTTACTCACCCTCGAGGCATCCTAGGTGTATATGACTGTCTTCTTTCAGACGAATCCAATCGGAGTTATATTAAAAATTGTCCTGGCCATTCCAAGCATTATCACTGCAGGTGTTTCTGTGCAACAGTCCACAAGACGTCAAATAAAGCGCATGCATCCATAATAAAACGTGCCTCACACAGCTCCAGGGCGTGAATAAAGGCCTCCTGTAGCGTATCCATGCATTTTTGTAAGAAAAATATCCATATTTCAAACATAATCAACACTTCTTTTTTACTTCATGTAACTATGGTACGTGGAAGTCGTTCCGGCGGATGACGTAGGACACCGGTCATGAATTAGAAGAACAAACCAGGGATTTGTAAAGAAAAAAATGTCAGAGGATTCCGATATAAGCCAAGAGGAGACTGGTTTTCCTTTGCTAAAGTAAGGAAACTTTGATTCCTTTGCTCCTGTAAACAAACTCACAAGACTAGCATATCTCAGAGGCGTGCGCATGACGCCAACGTCCTACGTCAGCCACCGGAACAGCTTCTGCGTAGCAGGAGTGAGAGAAAAGTGTTTATTACATTTGAAATATGGATATTTTTCTTACAAAAATGCATGGATTCGCTACAGGAGGCCCTTATTCACCCTCCCCCGGAGCCGTGTGAGGCACGTTTTATTATGGATGCGTGCACTTTTTTTTGACGTCTTTTGGACTGTTGAACAGAAACACCCACCGACTGCAGTGATAACGCTTGGAATAGCCAGGACAATTTTTAATATAACTCCGATTGGATTTGTCTGAAAGAAGAAAGTCATATACACCTAGGATGCCTCGTGGGTGAGTAAAACACAGGATAATTTTCATTTTTGGGTGAACTCACCCTTTAATACTATAACAGTATATAAATTATTGACAATTAAACATTGTTTATGTTAAATAGAAAATGTAAAAAGTAATAAAACTGACAAAAGCACAAACAATTATTAAAACATGCACTAAAATTAAAATAAAAACTGAAAATATAAAAATAAAGCTAATTTAACACAATAATAGTATATACATAATGCTAACATAACAGAAATCAAAACCTGTCTGACGTTTTTGTGTGCAACACAAAAGAAGATGTGTAGTAAAATGTCCAAGCTGCTTTTTTTTCATACAATGAAAGTGAATGGGGAACAGTGGAAAGCTGTGGTCACTATTCAGTTTCATTTGGAGAAGAGAAGCATGGATATTTTGCTAGGTAATTGCTTTTTATTTTTAGCTGAACTATCCCTTTAACACTGGCCCAGAGGTGAAAAACAGTGTGTGTGTGTGTGTGTGGTGTGTCTCAAACAAAGACAAACCCTGAGCACAACAGCATTGAGGCACTTCCCAAGATTCCATAATCAGACAATTAATCGATCCTTAAACCAACGAGTGGTAATAAACAAAGACTGGGCGGGTGGGTGGTCAAGACAATGTTGTTAATGAAAATAATTGTTAACTGTTAATGAAATAGATAGAGGATAGAGGAAATAATTAGCAGCAGAGTGAGAGGACAGATAAAGCGGCGGGAGAGGGGAAGGGAGGAGGGCTGGCTGTCCGCTGTGGCATGATTGCAGGTAAGAACACTCTGAAATGTAGGGCAGAACTCTCACAACACTCGCCAACAGCACCATGGGGAGGAAACAAAATGGAGGACCGACATCGAGGATGTGTAAACTGATGTCAGTATCAGCGGAGTGGAAGATTCACACTGAGGTGCAGGTCTCAGATCAGGTTTAGTATTCATTCCCACAAGACATTCCCACAAAAACAGAGACAGAACAGGGTGCACAAACACACATACACACACACACACAAACATGTGATTCTGAATGGTGCAGTCAGGAAATACACATGAGAAGAGTATGGGCAGGAAGTGACAGATTTGCTCTGTTCCAACCTCTAGGCGAGCTGCCTATCTAGGCGACATTTTACAAAGCATTTCTGTCAGAATCCATAGCAATGGGCTCTATGAGAGAAATGTCAATTGTCACAGGGTTCTGATCATTGTGTCAGGGTTTATTTTATGATAATGATCGTCTTACTGTAGATTATTCAGATTGTAACACTGCTACTTACCAAAGACATCAATAAATGGACATTAAGTATTGACTACGAAGTGCCACGAGAAGTCAAATCAGTTGGGAAATAGTCAAATTATTCAGTTTAGCATCATTATACAAAAATATTTGACTGAAGAATGTCACAATTGACCTATCAGAGTTGAGTGTTACTGAAACCTGAGTTTGTGTAGAACTGAAAAGTATTCGTTATTTGTATTGTTCATTAGAGTAACTAGCTTAGCAAAAATGCTAACGGTAAACTTTGTCTAAATTTTTTAAAGCAATAGTTGCATGGTTTGTGTGAGTGAGTATTAATGTACGACTACATTGGACATCTTGTTCATTTCCATTCATATCCATGCGTACGTGGATGAGCGGGAATGCTATCAAATGCAAAGGAAGTTTGCTGTGAGCCAAAGTTCAAGATCAGCCAGTTCGTATAACAAAAAGGCGTTTAACCAGTCGAGGATCTAAAGTCACAAATTGACCTCTTGGCTCAATACACAGAATACAAACTTCAAAGTTGAATGATAATGTGAAAGTGGGGAGATTTTAACATTTTGAATTTAATATTATTTGCGATTTATAAAGTATTTAAAACAGAAGCCCGAGAGCATGACATTAGACCCTGTTGGCTGTCTTCATTGTGGGGTCTGAAATAATTTATCATATTTAAGGTCGTCTGTAGCTTTTAGTCTATGTTTGTTAGCTTGGAGCTTTGATTTAATAGTGTATGCTTACAAACTGACTCTACCATTCAAAAGATTGAGGCCGGTAGGATTTTTTAATACCCAAGGCTTTATTTGATAAAAAAGAGAAAGTAAAACAGTAATACTGTTGAATATTATTACAATTTAAATTTTTTCATTTTAATATATTTTAAAATATAATTTATTCCTGTGATGCAAAGCTGAATTTCAGTATCATTACTCCAGTCTTCAGTGTCACATAAGAACATTTCTTATTATTATCAATGTTGAAAATGTTTTTTTTTTTTTTAGGATTCTTTGATGATCAGAAAGTCTAAAAGAACAGCATTTATTTTAAATAGAAATATTAACACTATAAATGTGTGCATAAATATAATATCTGCATAAAATCTGCATAAAAATGTAAATAATAATAATAATAATAGTATTGATCCCAAACTTTTGAACATTATTGTATTCTCACTTTTGTCAATCATTCCATTGACTTACAATAGTAAGCATCATATTCATCGCGGTGATGTAATGTCAAGGCTACTGGCCATTTAAAATAAGTGATGAGTCCTTCCATATGCCCTGCCCTGACTTCCTGTTTTAACAGGAAATGTGTCCACACTGGAAAGAAAATTGCACTTTTAAGCCATTTCATGGAGTCTTTAAGACCTAGTATGACCACATTCTCACTATAGTCGCTGACTACGTAGAGAACAATTCAAATCTGTCACTTAGCCTCGGCAGACTGTATCAACGAGACAGCTCTCTAGGGTTTGGAACAGATCGTTCAAATCATTTAGCCAGCTGTAGATGATAGGAGGCTGAATTATGCCTGGTTCAAGCTCAGTTCAAGTCTTGCAAAAGTTTGAAACTGAATACTCAAGAGACTGGCAAGAGGATCAAGTACGGCAGCCCCGAATCTCCGTGATTGGCTGGCTGAACTGAATCAGGCTGCGAGCTGATTGGCACCACGGAGAGAGGCCGCGTGATTGGAACTGGCTCTGCCTAACAAAGCAGCCATCTTACAGAGACACCAACTGCCACCATACCCTCCCCTTTGGACACACCACGGGGAGGGAGTGACTGCTACAGACGCCACTGAGCAGCGTCCAAGAGCAGACAACAAAACAGAAGGGATTAAAAAAAAGAATGACGCCACTGGCAGATGACAAATTAGAGAGGAGGGACCAGAGGAACTGTGTGGAGGGGGGATCTGAGGTAGGCTCAGAAAACCTGCGGCTGCTTTTGATGAACACATGAGAATTTGGAAGGATTTCAACCGAGAGGAAAGGAAACAGATGAAAAAGAGAGAGAACGTGACGTGGCGAAAAAGAGAAAGCTTGTAAAGAGAGACACTGAAGCACCTGGAAATGGGAGAGAGCATTTGGTAGGGGGTCGGACAGTTACCAGCTCTACAAATCGTTACTCTAATCCAAAATAGCGTACAGAGAAAACACAGGGGTTATCCTGAAGGAAGGAAGGTAGGTAGGTAGAAAGGAAGGAAGACGTAAACAAAAAAGGGTCTGAAAGAAAAAAAAAAGGTCTCAAACAATATGGAGGAGTCGCTTTGGATCTGGAAGGACAGATACAAAATTAATCGCAAACAATAGAGAAATGAATAAATGATGGCTCATGAAAGAGGGTGGAATTGCACAGATGGGTGCACGTGTCGGCGGAGGATATGGGTTTAGTGGGAGAAATGACTTCCTGTCCAACAGAAAAGTAGAGCGGAGGAGCGCTCGGCGTAAAGTGGCTCGTGCGAGTGTGCGCGAGAGAGAAAGAATAGACAGCGTGCACGCGTGCATGTGCCGCATTTAGTCGGCGAGCGTGTTTCCCTTGGGGCAGAAGTGATCAGATTAAAGGATGGTTATTAATTTCTCAAATAGACTTAATTGGAACTTTTAGCAGGACAGCTGGTGGAGATCTGCTGTTTTTCCTCAAGTGAGAGTTGCGTGCATGTGTGCGCGTTCGATATGCATGCGTGGGGTCTTCTGTGCACAGGGATTAGTGCGTGGATGCAGGACCGTACGTATGATGGCGCGAGTTGGTGTTATCTGAAACAAGAACCAAATCTGGAAGGAGGTTCAGTTATAAACCAGAGAAAGGAAGAGAGAAAACGAGTGAGAGAGAGAAAGATAGAGAGAAGGAGGGATATAAACATCAAACATGAGCACTACACAAGGTGCTGGGTTAGGAGAGGAGGATGAGGGAAGGAAAGGAAACGGAAGAGGAAGGGGAGGAAGGGGAAGAGGAGGGCGGGCGGGGCGAGCTGTGGTTTTTATGTTCATTGTGGTCTTTACCTTTTTGGTCCACTTCTATTCAAGCATCGGAAAAAAGAGAGAGAAGACAGAGAGAGCAAAAGAAAGAGCGAAAGAGAGAGAGAGAGAGTGAAGATAATGAAAGAAAAAACAAGTGCAGGAAAAAAGAGAAAATTGAGATTAAATAAAAGGCTATCCTTTCTCAAATCATGTCATTCTGTCAGTGTGATGTAGGCTCTTTACAGAGAGGATGACTCGAGTGAGTAATGAGAGGGGAGAATGGCCTCAACTGCTTTCACAAAGTTTCACGAAACCCCTTCCATTCTTCCTGTCACATGACACACGTACACTTCCCCCAGTCACACGCACTCCGCCCCCTCCGCTTCCCCTCCTTCACCCCCTCTCCCTTTCATCCGTCTGTCATTCCTCTATCCACGCTTCTGCATCTTTGGGCTGCTGTGAGAAAGAGAACATGATGCATGTTCGAAATGGCATACTAGTTTTGCAGTATGCAGTACGTATACGGTGCGCAGTATGTAAATTTCCACCTGAAATACCTGCATGGCCTTGCTCATTTGCCGAAGATGTGGGCAACAGAGCACACTCTGTGGAATAATGTATTCCATAATACTGGACTTGACTTTCTATATATAGGCCCCAAACGTGCAAGTATGTGGATGTAAATGCTTCTAGTATGCAAGTTCTGTTTCATTTGTCATGTGTTGAGAAATGTGTCTGGTTGCAATTCATAATGCAACGCAAGTTCTTAGCATTGCTGCAAGGTTATATTATAGCGAACATTTTTTAGGCCCCAAAATGTACAATGAAGAGGAATGTGAAGGTAAATGCTTTTGTATGCAAGTTCTATCTTATTTGTCATGCATTGAGAAATGTGTCAGGCCACAATTTATAACAAAACTCAACGCAACTTGTTAGCATTGCTACAAGGATGCTATAGTGAACATTTTCAGGCTCAAAATGTGTCAAATGCTTAGGTATGTGGATGCAAATACTTTTAGTACGCGAGTTCTATTTAGTTTGTGATGCACTGGCCACAATTCGCAAACACACTGCGAGTTCTTAGCATTCTCACAAGGTTGTCTTATAGTGAACAATTTGAGGCTCAAATTGTATAAAGCACAAAAATGTGAATGCAAATGTTTCAAGTACGCAAGTTCTATTTAAATTGTTGTGCATTGCGAAATAAGTTCTTAGTATCGCCACAAGGTTAGCACTTATTTTTTAGGCCTAATGTACAATGCACAAGTATGCGAATGTAAAATCTTTTACTATACGAAATATATTTCAGGTCTAATGCTTTGCGAAATGTATCAGGCCACAATTTTAGTGCAACGCAAGTTCATAGCATTGCCACAAGGTTGTGTTATGGCAATTTTTAGGCCCAATGTACAATACAAAAGTATGTGAATGTAAAACCTTTTAGTATGCAAATAAATAAATAAATAGGCCTATACAGTATATGCTTTGTAGTAAGATGTATGCTAGTATGCCATTTCGAATATATTTCCAAGTGCGTTGGAGTCTTCTGCAGCTGTGAGGAGGAAAAAAGGGTTAACAAAGAGACAGATTGATGCAGTGATGAAGAGGAGAGAGAGATAGATAGAAGAGAGGTGATGGAAAGGCTGATTTCTCTCTGAACCTGAAGGGGCTGGTTCTGGCTCGGCTGGGATCGGGTGAGCGAGCTGTTCTTTCTCTCTCACAGAGCTTGACCACTTATCGCTTCTACTTACTGAATCCATCAAGATCCAGCTGCCAATCACTGATTGCGGTCTGTAGGACCATGCAGCTTGGCTGAGGTACATTTTTGAGAACCAGAAACAGGCTGAGAGGAGGAGAGAGGCCATTATAGTAAGGAAAAATTTTCAGAGAAAAAAAAAAGTAGAGAGAGAGAGAGAGGTCGGCAGAACAGAGGAACATTTCTTTTCCACTGCCTGCTGGAAAAACCCAGTTTGAGGTGCAAGTTTGAGGAGGTCATTCTAGTTTTGGGAACATGGTAGATGGTTTGCTGCTGGTAAGAGGTCAGTTAAACTAAGACGGTTTACCCACTCGGTTTAGCTTGCCAGGTCGACCTTGTGCTAGTCTCATAGAGCAGCAATTTTGACTAGTAATGTCTGCTCCACACTGCATCATACTATTACCAGGAACCGCCTACTTAAGATGTGATAACCTTAGAAAATTTTCACGAAAAAGTCCACTGTTTATTGTTTATGGTCACTGCTCACACAAGTCACTTTCATACCAAGCGGCTTTTTGTTGGTCACTACAGCAAATCCGCATGACCAACTTGGACCCGTTGTGAAATCTGCTTGGGAAAATGTTTCGCCCTCATACGAAACTCCAGATTGCATGGATTCTTATTGAAGTGACTGAATATCACTCAAGAAAATTTGCAAATGTGACCACATCATCATACAGGAACAAATTATTTGAATGACATATAAGGCAACTAATAGCAGTTTGATTTGTTTTTACATATCAAACAAGGGTGGGTTTATCTAAAACAGGAGAAAGAAACTCTTACACAGACTGTTTTTTAGACTTTTGACAAACAATTTGCAAACCTCAGCCCTACCAGCTTGTAGCAAACCACAGGGTGACAATATGTCCTCTTATTCCCGGACGTGTCCTGGCTGGGATTTCTAAATTGCCAAAAATGTCTAGGTTTTGGCTTTGTTTTCCTATTTTTTTCATACTTGCCGAAGGTAATGACTGAAAAGCAGTTTGACCAATAGCGTGCAGTTATTGTACATAATCAAGCAATTGTTGCAAAAGCAATGCAAATAGATATACATATAATGTATGCAGACTTTAGAGAGCTTGTCAACAGAAAAACAGGACATTTTAGGCAATTCAGAAATCCCAGCAGGACAAAAGAGGATGCATGGTCACTCCAATCAATTTAAAGTCCAATTTAAACCCCTTTGCTGACCATCAATGACCAATTACAAAGCACACAAAACCACCTTCGAATGGTTTTAGCTGGATTTTCCAGCAGCACTTTCCAATTGTTCTCCTTATTCAAAACACTTTGGCCACTGCATGGTTTCTCTCGCTTTCTGGGTTTAGTTTACTCTGTGTGTTTGTATGTAAGAGCACAGCTTTGAAGCGTATGACAGAGAGACAGCCAGCGTGTGACAGTGAGTGACAGCTTGTCTGTCTCGCCGATCTGGATGTGCTAGCAGTGTTAGCCTTACCCATGGCTGACACACATAAGCGCTCAGGCAACCGCTAACGTGTTAGCGACATGTGTCTGCCTGTAGCCAGCAACACGCAAGCAGCGTGTGAAGCTCAGCGTCTTTCCCCCCTGAGACCCATTGAGTCTCCTAAAAGACAAACTGGAGTATCTGAAGAAGGGGATCTTGAGGGAGAGAGGGATGGAGCGATCAGCGGAGAAAAGAGAAGGGAAGAGACACTCGTTTCTGAGCCTGTGAGGGTTTAAGGTTCTGAAGTTGAGGTCTTTGAAGTGACCTCACACATACAGACACACTTACACTGTCTGTATAAAGGCAGTGGGCAGCCGTCACTGTCTAACTCACTCACACCATTTGAGAACTGATGAGCAGGGGGACTAAGGATGGGAATCAGTCAAAATTTAGGTTATTTAAAGATTCCACTTAATGATTCCGGTTCCATATCGATTCCATTAGCAGTTCTTTTAGTACTTTTGTGGAAACAAAATGACAACTCTGCTGAGAAAAGAAAAGAAAGAAAGAAAGAAAGGGGGGAAAAAAAGCTTGAGCTGGTTTTAAAGGTGTTCTGGGCCCTTTTATTTATTTTTTGCTGGCAGACTGGAATGACTGGCTAGGAAGCAAACCAACTTACACTACCATTCAAAAGTTTTTATTTTTTATTATTATTATTATTATATTTTTTAACTGATTATAAGTAACAGTAAAGACGTTTAAAATGACACAAAAGATTTCTACTTCAAATAAATGTTGTTCTATTGAACTTTATATTAAAAAAAAATGTATCATAGTTTCTAAAAAAAATAAGCAGCACTGTTTTCCTCAATGGTACGGTATGTTAGTATTGGAAATGTTTATCGAGCACCAAATCAGCATAATATAATGACTTCTGAAGGATCATGTGCCACTGAAGACTGGAGTAATGGAATAAAATCTATTAAAAAAGGAAACAGTTCATTTAAATTGTAATAGTATTTCACAATATTACTGTTCTTATTGTATTTTTGCAGCTTTACTGAGCATTAGAGACATCTTACCAAACCTAAGCATTTGAATGGTAGTGTAGGCTTGTTTAATCAGCTATTTCAAAAGGGAAAATCCGGTTGTGAATGTATCTTTATCTACATGTTGTCATATGAGCAACCTGTCAATAAGTACACAGAGAACTACACAGTACACATGACACAGCGACAGTTCTCATTTCATTTTGAATGAGTTTTTTTGACCGATTCATTAAAATGGCAAATTAATGATCTGATTCGTAAGTGAATGACTGCGCTTTGCATAACCAGCAAGGAAAGCAAGCTGGAAAGAATTATTGTATATGTATTTTCTTTGCTGCATTTACTCTAATTGCATTAAATTTAAACTGCAAAATCAAAACTGTATCATTTTTGTTGTGGCGTTGTAGATTCAATCACATAAAATATACTGACAGTGTACTTTAGCATAATGTTGAGTCTGCATCAGCAGAACAAAACAGAGGAAAGTAAATGTCATGAAAATTATTTGATTCTAGTATTTTTCCTGTAAAACTCCAACAGAAATTTATTCACCCTAAGGGTGACATAACAGAACTAACGCAAAGCGTTTCATTTTATTAAAAAAATAGCCGACAGAGACATCCCTCTGTGCGTGTGATTTCGTCGCTTGTTTAACAGGGTGATGCAATCTGACGAAAACATTATGCACTGGTCTTTGCATGAAGGAACAAGCTCTCTCTCTCTCTCTTTCTGTACAGATGCCTCAACAATGGTGATTCATATGAGACTTCATTGAGGGACCATGGCATATGTGCCGTCTCTCTCTGTGTGACCTGGATTTGAGTCATACCAAAAGTGTTTTTCCCCTTGAGCCAGAGAGAAAGACAGCGAGGGAGACAGAAACATAAAGATAGAATGACAGAAGGATAGATGCATAGACCTATAGATAGATGGACAACAGAAAGATAGAATGATAGATAGAATGAAAGAAAGAATGACAGAATGAAGAATAGCTAGAATGACAGTACAATACACTCTTAAAAATAAAGGTGCTTCAGACGGTTCTTCAAGTGATGCCATAGAAGAACCATTTTTGGTTGCACAAACAACCATTCAGTCAAAGGTTCTTTAAAGAACCATCTCTTTTTTACCTTTTTATAATCTGAAGAACCTTCTTTCGCCACAAAGAACCTTTTGTGAAACAGAAAGGTTCTTCAGATGTTAAAGGTTCTTTATGGAACCATTTAGACAAAAAGGTTCTTCTATGGCATTGTGAAGCACCTTTATTTTTAAGAGTGTAGAACGAAAGATAGATAGAACAATAGATAGAACGATAGAACGATAGAACGATAGATAGATAGATAGATAGATAGATAGATAGATAGATAGATAGATAGATAGATAGATAGATAGATAGATAGATAGATAGATAGAACAAAATAAGGATCGATAGATAGGACTGATAGTCAGATACAGTATATGGAAAGAAAGAAAGAAAGAAAGAAAGAAAGAAAGAAAGAAAGATACAGTACATGAATTGATAGAATGACAGAACGATAGACAGATAGAACGATAGATAGATAGAACGAAAGATAGAACGATAGATAGAACGATAGATAGATAGATAGATAGATAGAACGATAGATAGAACGATAGATAGATAGATAGATAGATAGATAGATAGATAGATAGATAGATAGATAGATAGATAGATAGACAGACAAGAATGTGATTGATACCGCAGGAACATTTCTTCATAAATCTGTGATGGAAATGTGGGGAGAAAGAGAAAAAGAATGAGTTAGTTGACGCATTCACGTTTCCTCTTCCACCTGTAGAGAAAAAGACCCAGACATCCAACACAATCACACGGACATAAACACTCGCGCATTACAAACACGTCAAGCGCTGGTGCATGCAGACTCGGTTTGATTCTTTCAGTGGCTTCCAGCTTTATTTGCCTGTCACTGGTGAACAAGTACGGTGGCCCTTGAGCCTCCTCAGCCCAGCGGTCTCAGCAATGCTATCAATTACTCATGTGATAATGAGGGACGCTAATGAACACACACCTGAGGAGCACAGCCAGCAGACGCCGCGTGCTTCGCATCGCCACCAAAGCGTGTCTCCACGCTAACATTTCTCATGCTTTTCTCTGGCATCACGAGGTGGAGTTGGAGACGAATCCAGAGGCAAACTGTTTGCGCATGTCACTCCACGCACATTCATGAGATTCACGAATTATGTAGGCCTAATACATATTAATGACTCTCAGCTGCGGCGTTTCAAAGCTCTCCGTCTCTCTCTCACAAAGACCAAATTACACCAAAACACCTAGTGCTCATACATACTCCCACTGTTTAACACTTCCTGAAGAGTTTGGACTGGAATGCCACTAAAATATTTTCTCTCACATTTACATCCTTAGAAAAAAATCTTCTAAGGATTTATGAGGCTAAAATAAAACAAGCAAATGCAGTCAGGATGTGCACTGAATATAAACAACTGCATCTAATTTTCATAGCTTCGGGTGAAGAAATGCAGTCCTACAGCGGCATGGCAAGTTATACCATATTGTGTAATATTATGTGCAATATAATTTGCAAAATCTATTTGGGCATTTCAGCTACGCTTAAAATGTATGGATTTGATCATATTACATAACATAAAACAAGTGGAATTTATTTCCAAGTGAGAAAATGTATTTCTTTGTGGTTGTCAAACATTAGTGGATCATGCTAATGAAACCTTTTGGATAAATGTTTTAAAATATATATTAGGGTCACTGTTAAATAACCTTTTACAATTATCCAATTCCAAATGTCAAACATAAAAATTATTATTATTATTATTACACATTTTTTTATTATTTTTACAAACAGTCTTACAAATGCACATTGACAAGTTTATGTAGTTAATATAATTGAACTGTAATAACAATAGTAATGCAAAGTTTGCTAAAATAAAGATAAATTAAATATAATTAAATAAAATTTAATCTAATAATTAAATATAGTTTACTTTTAGTATAAAACTGTAGTTCTTTCTACATAATTCTGCTTTTAAATAATATAATTAATTGTAATTAATATAAATAATATAATAATGCAAAAGTTTACAAATAAATAAATCACAGACATTAAATATGGTTTATTTTAGCATTAAAGGGCTGACTAGCCACCCACTCCACATTTTGTCAGGAAGTGCATTGCCATAGAAATGAATAACATCTGATTCCGAGGATGTGAACAGCATAGAGTAATTGTCATCTGGTAATTACTGTAATTCTGGCATGACGTGACCACGAAATAACTCTTAAAGCACCAAGGCACTAGTCACTTTGATTGGCTGCTGCTCCATTTGAGCCCATAAGTTGCTTATTGTGAAGCCTAACCTAAGACGACATTCCTTTAAACGCATCTAATTGCCTTTTCTTGACCTGGCTAAGATTATCAGATAAGCTAGTGCAAGTATCACGTGTGTGCGGTCTTGTTATATAATGCAAAAACGACACCGGACACCGAGGAGAGATGCCAACCGACTGGACTAAACAGATTTGTGCCACAAGAGCAAATGAGGACGTATTACAGAGGTCGTGGATGCATTAATGCTTCTTGGCCAACATGGCCTCAGGCTGTATGGAGTTCGAGCGAGTCTCCGTTGACTGAGTCAGGCGCTGCTGTTTGTCTTTACGGGCCGCTGTTTGGAGCAGAGCTGCCTGTTTGTCATTTCCTCGGAGACTCTGAGCTCTGTGGATATGAGGGCCAGAAAGTTTGACTCCTGCTGGCACTCAGCACCCGACTTTGACATGTTGGCTGCGGTCGCAGTTGTGCGCAAACGAGCGTGTGTATGTGTGTGTGTGTGTGTGTGTGTGTGTGTGTTGGCGGGCATACTGACTCTGTCTTTAAGTGTGTGTGTGTGTGTGTGTGCATGTAAGACAGTTTGGCTGAATCTGTCGCCGTTCTGTCTCGTGTGACTGTTATCATGGAGGCTCATGCACAAACAGGAGTCTGTCAGAAGCGCCGCAAGCCAAGCTACGTCCATAAATGCAGTAGCCCTTATTCCTCCATCCTTACATATTAAATAAACAAACAAATGGACATATGTCAGCAGTAAACACGCCAATAACGGCGCGGAACGTGTTCTCCAGCAGCCGTGAAAGATGGGGCATTATCAGAGCAATTAGGCGCAGTAAATTCAATTAATCTCGACAAATCTCCACAGAGGCCCGAGCGATGCCACCATCCCCCGGTAATTAAAAATGGCCGAATTGGTTCGGCGTTTGAGGGGCGTGATGTCTGGATATAATTGAGGCGCGTTTCTATTTATTCCGGCACGCTAGCCAACAACATGTGGAGCCCAGAGAGGAGCGTGTCCCTTCCGTGCCCGCAGTCCCTCAGGGGAGACGCGACTGACGGAGGATTCCGATAATTGGCTCTTCTTTGTCACTTCAGACAGCGAGAACTTTTCATCATGGAGGAATCAGGTCCCAATTTTCCTCACCTCTCTATTCCTCAAACACCATAAACAAAGTATTTAAAAATAGGAGATAAAATGCAAGTCAGCAGCTAGTTAATCACGCATCCTCTCACCTCTGCGCACGGCGCTATTTCAAACCAACATGCTAGAGACGGCGACTGGGGAGGAAGAAAAAAAAAAAGAGGGAAATAACGGTGACAGGCTAAATGAAGCGGTGAGCAGAGTGGTGAGGCGTGCAAGCATTTCAGCTGTGACTCACCTGCCGCTCGCCAACATATGTCAAGCTAACGCATCGACTTAGCAGCCGTAAACTAGCCTGCCCTAAACGCTTACTGTACTACATCAGAAATACAACCTGTTGGAGAATGTCTAATATACTGTATATGCATATGCTCAAGAAAAAGAGAAAACATGAGAAAACCGAAGTCAAGCTAGTGTTGGTTTTAAGTCATTTTGCTCCTGTATGACAAAAACAACAACAACATAATAATAATAATAACAATAATAATATACATACTGAAAATAAATACTGTCAGATAATGAAGAAATATTCATGAATACAAAATGGCTAAATATTGCTAAAATAATAATGAAACAAAATAATTTAGTAATGCTCAAAAAAACAAAGATTAAATAATTAAAATATTGCGCAAATATAAAAAAACATAGGCTACTATATCAAAATTAAATGAAGTGAAGACAACATAATAAAGTTCTGTGAAATTAATTGAAAGAAATGAAACATTTGATTACAAAGTGTTAAAACAAAATTTTGCTGATGAAACAAAACACTGAAGAGCAAATAATGAAATGCTGTCAAAATAATGCAAAACAAATAAAATGCAGTCAAAAGAGAGAAAATAATGTTAAAACCAACTAACAAAGACAAAATAATGAAAAAAAGTTGTCAAAACAAACCAATCTACCAATAAATATTGTCAAAATATCAAACAAAATAAACAAAGTTGTGACAACAACAAAGATAGAAAACAAAAGACAAGATAATAAAACACTGTTAAAATAGACAAAATATTGTCAAAATAATGAAGCAAAAGAGATTAAATTCTGTCGACACAGACAAAACAACAGAATACTATTAAAATACAAAATAACAAAGAAAGACATCGAGTCTTTGAGAGAGAGGGAGAGACTAGCCGCTGCCTCTGAAGTAAATCTGAGTCTCACTAAGCACCCGAAAGAGGAAAGCAAGGAATAGTATTTGCACTGTGTGTTTTGATGTGTTTGTGTGGAAGCGGATTTAGGATTATGGCCGCTGAGCAAAGGTGGTCAAAGAGTGTGGGCTGAAGAGTCTCGTTCATTTTGTACAAGTGTGTGAGTGTGTGTATGTGTGAGAGAGAGAGAAAGAGTTGGAGAGCTTTAAAGATAAATGCTCAACTCTTCTGGACGCCTCCCAAAACCTGCAAAAGAAAGAGAAAGAGACAGAAAAAAAAGTGGAAGTGATGGTGGAGATCGAATAAAAGCATGTCAAAGGGAAAAGAAAAGAGATGAAGGCTAAACACCGTGTGAGACAAAGAAAAGGAGAATTCAGCAGGTGAATCAAAAGAGAAACAAAGAACAAAAACACAACTGAGTAAAAACAAAAGTCTGGACAAGAAATCAAACTCTCAGAAGAGTGATTACGAATGAGAAGAGCACATGAAGAAAGCAGAACGCTGGAAAAAAAAAAAAGAGAAAGGAGGATTAGCGGGCAGAGCGGACTGGCGGGTTGTAGTCCATCCTCTTTATTTCCTGTGGGAAGAGCAGAGAAACTGACCCCAGGATTATAGATTAGAGTTAATAACCCCCTTCCCGCTCACAGTAAAACCCATTAACTTCCCCCCAACACCAAACCACCCTCCTAAAGCCCCACAGACCCACCCTCCGCTGAGTCACGGCCCCATCTGGACCACCTGCACACGTAAAGTCGGCGCTCATGAGGGGGAGGAGGGGGTACTGTCTGACGGGAGATTTTCACATGAGCCCGGCTCCCGAACTCGCTGGAAATTCACACCCTGCCTCTCACTTGCGAGCGACGCGGAAAGCCGAGCGTTGCCATGGGAATATTAGCATGTGTGTGACTTTGGGTCATGCGTTCTGAAATAAATTTGAGGTTTGTGTTAACATTCCCATTGTGCAACGCACGCACGCGGCTTGCCGCCTCGCTCTCGCAGCCTCACCGCGGCCCAATTTTCATTTTGATTGTCTGTCAAAGGGGAGGTAAAGGTGTTTAATGCCAGATAAAGCACCCTCGGGGTCATTTTGTTACTGTGTGTGGCTGTGCACAAGTGTGTTTGTGTGCTTACGATCACCAATAAAGGCTGAGTCTGCACAGTGCTGGGGATATTGAGTGCTTATCTGCCCCGCGTTCGTGTGTTTGTTTGTGTACGGAGCACCTCCCCGATGTGAAAATCTCCCTCAGCCTCTGGAACGTCGCACTGTCGATGGAAAAAAAAAACGGTTTAAAGAGTGAGAGTGTGTGTGTGTGTGTGTGTGTGTGTTAGAAAGAGAGAGAGCATGTGTGTGCGTGAAAGAAAGAACGCACTCATGAGTGTGTGTGTGCGTGACTGAGCGTGAGTGAGTTTGTTTGTGAGTGTGGATGGCAGTAGCTGGTTGAGGGGGCGGGGTTTAGGTGGGGGGGAGGTGGGGAGGTGAAGGGGGCGGGGCAGGAGAGGTGAGGGGGTGGGGCAGTTGGGATGGAGTGTCTGTGTCGTTACTCACTGTATGGCACACATTCATACTGGATCTCCAGGTACTTGTAGGTTCCTGGACAGGGGTCAGGAAAAACATCAGACCCAGCCACCACCACACATTGAGTCCGATTATTACACCTGAGAAGACAAGAGATAGAGAGAGTGAGAAAGAGAGGTGTTTATTAAAAGCAAAGTCAACGATCATTCCATTAGTCAACAGAAGGATGTAGTTTTTACATTTTCTCAAGTGAATGGGCTGTTATGTATGGAAGGCCATTTCTGCCACTGAATAAAATTAAAAAAGCAACTTTTTTTTTTCTTTTTCTTTTTTTTTTGCAATTCTGACTTTTTTTCCTCAAACTTGCATGATACAAATTTAGTTATAAAGTTAGTTATAAAGTCAGAAATGCAAGATATAAACTTGCAATTCTGAGAAATAAAGTCACAATTCTGAGAAATTGTGAGAAAAAAGTCAGAACTGCAAGTTTATATCTTGCAATTCTGACTTTATTTCTTGCAATTGTGAGTTTATATCCCACAATTCTGACTTTATAACTAACAATTCTGAGAAAAAAGTTTAGAAGTTTATCACTCAATTCTGAGGAAAAAAGTGAGAATTGTGAGATGTAAATGTTAAGCTGTGTCTCGTTAATTATCCTCATTTAGTCTGCGTACTTAAGTTCCTGTCTGTTCAGTTCAGTGTTTGTCGGGTCTTGAACATCAGTGTTACATGTGGCTTATTTTGTGTGGAATTTACCTATGTGTGGACCTATTAAAGACTGTTAACCTTCATCTTCGTGCGTGTTCATCAACACCATACTGTGACAACAATATAATATAATATAATATAATATACTGAGATCATAATATGTGTGGCTGTGTGTTTTGATGATAAATTACTGGTTACAGAGAACAAAACCATCTAAATTAAATGTTAATCTACTGTATATAAATTTGAAAGATTGTCTATATCAGGAGTTTTCAAACTATAATAATATAAATGTAACTATAATAATATGGTGACACGAATCCCCATGAGTCTGTGTGTATTCAGGTTTAAGTCCCCACCAGGATATATAAACCTGTACACACACACACACACACACACACAAACACACACACAATATTCTACTCTCAGTATTCTGAGTTTGCACACTACACCTGCACAAGTCACTTTTCTCTAAACCACAATGAGGTTTTTTCCACATGTATTTCTGTTTGTGTTGCCTTCTACTGAGGTCTTTTATATCGCAGCCATTCACTGTGTCTCATTTCGAAGGCTGCGCCCTTTTGAGGTCACATTTTTCGACTGCATATATCATTAAGGCTGTCTCATTTCAGAAAAGTAACCAATACATTCCAAAGTATGAACAAATTACAATAATTTACGCCTTACGAGGAATAACTGTCAATTTTATAATGGTCACTTTAATGAAATTAGACAGCCTCAGTGACGTAAGTGGCTGAAAACTGTGACCTCCCAAGTGCACAGCCTTCAAAATGAGACACATTTAATGTTGAAATATTTCAATGGCAACTGATTTTTCTCTTTCTACGAAACCTGTTAACCACATTCAGGTTCTAATTCTATAGCAGTTGACCATGGAAACTGGAAAATATACTGATAGAAACATACTGAATGCTGGAAAATATACTGACAGAAGTTGACATGTTTAATCTTATAAAAGATTTCTGTTTCAAATAAATGCTGTTATTTTGACATTTCTGTTCATCAGCTAATCCTGAATACAAATGTATTATGGTTTCCACAAAAAAATATTAAGCAGCACATTTGCTTTCAATATTGATAATAATCAGAAATGTTTCTTGAGCACCAAATCAGCATATTAGAATGATTTCTGAAGGATCATGTGACACTGAAGACTGGAGTAATGATGCTGAAAATTCAGCTTTACCAACACAGGAATATATAACATTTAAAAAAATCAAAAACAAAATTAAATCATAATTTAATAAAGAATAGATAAGCTATGTAAACACTGTAAGGACATTTTATTAAATAAACCCCATGTAACACTATTTAAACAAAGAGAACATATTATTATGACATAGCCAATCAGAAATAATTCAGAATGGTTTAATATTTAGGATTTAAAGTTGCTCTCTTGACCATTTCCCATTCATGCGGCCTTTGCACAGCCAAACCATTACACAACATTAGTAAGTCAGAGATGCACAGATGCACAATATATTTTTTTTTCCACATTTCATGAGATCAAATAACTGGAAGTTTGCGAGGTTTGTAGAATTAAATCTTTACATACTGCTTGACCACTAAAACAATTGCTATGCTGTTCTGAGTGTATTTTCTAGCATGACTCTAGGTGACTGTACACTGTTGAATTCACTCGCTGCATCTAAAATCGCATACTTCCCTAATATATAGTATGTGAAAAACAGTATATGAGGCGAGTAGCATGTCCGAATTCATGGTATTCAAAAAAAAAAAAAGAGTAAGCGAAATAAGGCCATGGGAGAGGATTTATGAATGGCAGTGAAGCGACGCAACTGATGCTTGTAGGTAATGTGACAGTAACAACATTTCATTCATGCTACCCATATTCATACTATATAGAATGTACTTTTTAACAGTTGTGAAGTAATTTCAAATTCAATTGTAATACCTACAGCTTATATAGCTTAGAAAAGTAATATCAAACTCTCCTCAAAAAGACACATGACTCCAATTGTGATTTGTAGCACAAATGCTGTGGCACAGGCCGCATGTCGAAAATTTAACACTCAAGGTTAGGGGTTTGTCAAATTTCTGGTCCTAAGCATGAGCCTTGGCAAGCACGGAAATCAATTCTCACCCGGTGTGATCATGTGACAGATAGCGTCAGTTGGAGGGGTGCGGAGGTAGCAGACTATTCCTCCAGCTCAAACCTACTTAGAGCTATTGCCTCCAACTAAAGCAGATAAATGTATGAATGCTGGGCTGTTATCGGTATAAAATGCAAACACAGATCTAGCACGGTAAAGATTTATTCTGCCTCAAACAGATGCAGAGACACTTCTCTTTTCAAATCCCTCTTTCTATATATCCCTCATAATCTCTCTACTAGTGCAGCGTCATTCCCAGTCCAATCTCTCTCTCAATCTACTCATCCCTCCCACATGCCTCCTCGGTTCCTTCTCTTTCTCTTTCTCTCTTTCTCTATTACAAGGCTGATGGATAGCTAGAAGAGGGAATCATTGATGTCGTCTCTGAGGAAGCAAATGCTGAGCAGAGACAGGGACTGCAACTGCAGGCGGGGTACACACACAAACACACACAGACACGTTTATACACACATTATTCAAACACACACACACACTAAACAGTCACTTAACCACTCAACCGTATCAATACACTCTGGAATACACAGTGCACGCAAAACAAAACAGTGACATGAACAGTCAGAGTCATTTGTAACATTTATAGCATCCTTTCGCTCCTATGCAGTGTTAATGTTGAAAACCCCCCATAACGAAGACAAGACCAAAAATATGTATCATGATGATAATCAGGAAGGTTTTAATTAAAATGTAATGTTGATTACAATACACATTTACTGTTCAAATGTTTGGGATCAGTAGGATTTTTTTTTTATGTAAGTGTCTTATACACCAAGTCTGTATTTTATTTATTTTTTTGATCAAAAATATTATGAAAACATCATTATTGTGAAATATTATGATTATAAAATATTTTCTATTTTGATATATTGTAAAATGTAATTTATTCCTGTGATGCAAAGCTGAATTTTCAGCAACATTACTCCAGTCTTCAGTGTCACATGATCCTTCAGAAAACATTATAATATGCTGATTTGCTGCTCAAGAAACGTTTCTTATTATATTCAATGTTGAAAACAGTCTAATATTTAATTATTATTATTGTGGAAACCATAATACATTTTTTATGAATAGAAACTTCAAAAGAACAGCATTTAAAAGTATTTTTTTTTTGCAAATATAATACACACATAAATATACTGACCCCAATGGTATGCTGAATGGAAGTGTGATAGAATAGAATAGAATAGAATAGAATAGAATAGAATAGAATAGAATAGAACAGAACAGAATAGAATAGAATAGAATTTTAATTTTGTTTTTTGCTCTGTTACACTTATAATTAGTGATGAAACGTCATCTTTGTAGGCTGCCACTATTCAAAGAAAAGAAAACTAAAATGAATATGACAAACTATTCATCAAATTTAAAGGAATTTTGGTCATCAAAAGACAAAAACTACAGCTAAAATAGACACTAAAAAGGAACACTGCTCTGATGTACCTTTGTGACATGATCTTGAAGGCGTCTGGCAGGTAGCACTGTACATTCTCCATCTGAAAGGGGTCGGCGTCACAGATCTTGTCATCCGTGCGACCGTAGTTGGCTGTCTCGATCATGATGACATCACTGCCGGGGCAGCGGAGCTCGATGGGGTAACCCTCGCATGCCAACTCCCTCCGCATCAGACCAAATGGCATTGCAGAGCGACTTAACGCTGCATGAAGAAAGAGAAACACATTCAGCATGAACTCTTCACAACCCAATTTACTACTGCAATTTAGCAAAATTCTGAGCAAAACAGGATATTTTGTTGGAGTGGGACCTGATTTTATACATATGAACTGACTGATTCATTAAGTGTGGATTTTACATAGCGGGAGGATAGAAAGTTGGGGTTTACAAAGAAAGGGAGGCTGAATATAATAAACAATTATGAAAAACATCTGGGAATAAAGTGATGAATCGTGCACAATAAGTTCAGTAACATTTGTTAATAAAATAAACAGGGTCAAATTTGACTACATGTTGATTTCAAAATGAGCCTACCACTTGCATGGATTATTGATGTAATTAGCAGGTCATGAAGAAACCTGCTAATTAAGAATAACTCTTACAGCATAGGGAGCTGTTTATTACAGCAAACTTTTATGACTCACAAAAAAACCTTTAAAGGGAAAAGAAAGAAATAATTAGACAAATGGACAAGGGTTTTTCACAGCCAGTAATCATATTTTCAGCCTTCGTAGTCCTGAAGAGCAAACTATTTACCCTCTCGCTCAAACAAACTGTGAGAGTTACGTACGCACTCTGTTAACATCCTCCCACTCCTTCACACAGCTCTCCGCCGGGTGCCATCCACCACCCGAACACAAGGCTCCAGAATAAAAAATCAGCTACCATGTGTCCAAATTGCTTCGGGAGCTAATAACCAAACACCTGAGCAGAAGCAGCACCTAGAGGAGAGATCCGACCCTAGACCCACCGCTGGCCCTTTCTGCCCACACGTGGCGTCTGCCATTTACACTCAATTTAAGAGAAAGAGACAGAGACACGTTAAGAGGGCTGCAGGTGCCGTAGGGTTAATCATTGTGCCTGGCTGAGAGGGCCTGAGAGTGCCACAGAGTTGCATACTTTATCTGAACAAGAGCTTTCAAAGAGTTTGAAGATCCAGCCACGTAAAATGGCTGCCAGCCGCCTCCACTCACTGAAGGACAAAAACCAGGCAGTGGAGCTCTCCATGGTGCTGACAAATAGAGAGGGGGAACCTGTGGAGCTGTCCATTGTGCTGAAAGATGAGGGGGTGGATTTGACCCGCAGAGTTCCATGCACAGGAAAAACTGATCAATGAAGCGCTCAGTACTCCTGGAATTCATTCCTTCAGCTCTTGTAGCTTCAAAGACTTTGCAATCAAATGGAGGGAACTTTTTTCATGAAAAAGCCGACAATTCGAAAAACCTGCTTAGTCGAGGCACGCTTCTGTAAGTAACAGTAATGTGCCGACTCTGTTACATGGACAAATGGAACAAGTACATCCATTCAGCTTGGGACACAAAATTGCCTTTCCATTGCTTTGCTTGAAAGACGAAGGACCACAATGTAAAGTTCTCTGATTCTGAGCCACCCCTTTTCACTCCGAGGTCAATGTGAAAGTCAGACGTGGCTCAGAACAGGATATAAAAGCATGCTCCTTTTGTCTGCTAATGTCAACCATTCATCCCAGTGCACTTAACAACATGCTTGTGACTCTCTAAGCTGGTTTCCCACTCAATGTTCTGTAATCCTTGTCCTGTTCTTTTACACCCTGAGCACTTAGTGGCCGCCATGGAACGTGGACATATGTAACTGCATCATACATCACACAGTCGTGTAGCTGTCACACAGACTCACTACAGCAAGCAAGCGTGGAGACATCAGTGCGGGGATGGATGGCGTAATCTTGTCATAAATGTGTAGATTTAAGGGTTCAGGCCTGTTCAGATGATTGGGAGATCTGCTGAGGTAAACACGCTTCATACAAGGCTGTTCTGGTGTGCATTCAAACACACTCCTTTGTGCCTACATGACACACACACACACACACACACACATAAAGAGGCGAGGTGGGATCAGAGTGTGCCAGCATGGAGTCTTGTTTCCGCAGCATTCTCGTGGAGCAAACACATAGCTCCATACTGCTGGTCACTGATTAAACCATTACTCTGGGCTCGGCACTGCCTCGCCACAGGAGGCCAATCACACAGCCAACCAATCACCCACCCACCCACATGTTCATATAGCTTCAGCAAGCCGGTACGTCCCACACTGCACGTTGCCATCCCACAAACTACGCCAAATATACGTCAGCCCAATCATTTCTGCCTTTCTCTCAGTCTCTTTATCTGCCCGTATCTCCGACTGTAACCACCCAGTTATCTCCCAAACTTGACTACGGCTACTGGATTAATAGGCTCATTCCCTCATTTATGAGTGTATTCTGCTCCCACAGACATTATCTCCAATCGGAAGGGGAAATTGGACTGAGGGGAATAATCTTCGTAATCCGAATTAAAATGCTGGAAAGTCTCGAGCTAAAGGATGGAACCCATTTAAAAGATAGGATAGTTATATTTTCATTTTGTCTTTTTGATATAAGCAGGTCCGCAGATGATTAGGAAAATGACCTTGGGTAAGTAAATATCTGGATGAGAATTATCTGGAAATCTTCGTTCAGGGTCAGTTTTTGGAAAGTAATTGGAATGTGTAATTGGAAAGAATTTGGGTCGGAGATGGCGGATAGGTTACCAGAGTTTGAAACTCCCATTGGGTAATTTCGAGATCCTACCTCAAGGCAAGGGTATTTGTGAAACATAGCATTATTCATTATCAAAAGGATTGAAGTGTATCTAGGGTGAGGGCTGGAGTAACCAGACCTAATGTGTATTAGGACTTGTATGACTACGTAATTTTAGTAGTCGTCTAGTTTTCCAAAAAAAAAAACAAACAGTTGACTACTAGCCAATGAACCAATGTTTAGCTAGTGTAAATGACACACCGTGCAGTATCCGGGGCCCCACATAACTGAAGTGATGTGCTGAATGTAGTTCGGTTAGTCACTACATTAAATTATTTTTCTTCCAACACTAATCAAACACAGATCAGAAGTTTGCCATGCAGTTTGCTTAAAACACGCTTTGTGAATGCGAATTGCTCACTGTATTTTCTCATAATTACAAATAGATTTGGTCATAACAGGATGGCATTCGAAACAAATGAGAAGCAAATAAACCGGGACACAGTTTTTTGGACGAAGGAATTTTCCTCCTGCTGTCACCAGTGCCACTGAACAAGCACACGTGATCTGGGACTAGACTGCACAAGTATGAGCTAGCTGTAGAACTAATTGACTACTCAACCCAGTATCTATGTATGTGTTGTGGATTGAAATGGAGCATGTATTCATAGTATGATATGTGATTTTATCAGATTGATCACTGATCCGCTGGCTCTAAAGTTTTGCAACAGTCTCTGTACAAACTGACAGCTTCACGCTTACAGACATTTTAATTTTGGTTGTGCCATTTTTATTTATTTCCAAACGTGCAGACTAGAAGTTATTGGAAGAAATGGAAGCGGGCAATGAGGCAAGCGAAAGTCAAACTGGCATTGCCTCCATGAGTACTGTGCATCATCAATGATGAAGAGTAACTACAAGCAGCGATGCTAACTTAACCACACTTTTCAGTAGTGTGACAGCAGCTTTGCAGGTTCCAAGACACTGTCGCTTTAGCAAGCAGCCATTAACAAGCTATTTCCAGAGTAACGGTGTAGGCTGGCACAACGTTACATCACATGTTTTTAAAGTCATATTATATTGTGTGGGCAGCTTAATAACTGAGCTAACTGAGGTAAATCAAACACACTCTCCAAAACAGTCCTCACTCTCTCACACCGTATTCGGTACGTAAAAGTTACTTTTTTTCCAGATTACTTCATTTATTTTTAATGTTTTATAATTTATTTTGAAGACTTGAACACTTCAAGTGCTTATTCAATACAGGACACTTCTATTTCACAAGCGTTTCCAAGTAATTGTATTAAATATATTTTTCTACTTTTTCATTGTAACCAGTCATGCAGCTAACTACTCATCATAAGGCTTTGTGTAATCTGACTACTTTAAATGATGAGTTGCTTGTATAAAACGCTACAGTTTCAAAACAGCCTCCTCAACTTAGCCATAGCTCTGACTTTATAAATGTAATACACCGCACAATATGGAAATATCATTTCAATGTCACCGCTTTTCTTTCTATGCATGGACATTGTGTGTAACCTCCTTTTTTCTATCAACAGGTCTTTCCGCTTCATATTCATATTTTCCCCCTTGAATGATTGTTCCATCGCATTTCTTTTCTTCTTGTTTCCTCCCCCATCCTCTGCCTTTCTCTAAGTGAAGTGAAAGAATGAGGGGAGAGGAATGAAGACGTGTCACTGCGGGGCAGCTGGTGTGAAGAAACTGGGGCTGGTGCTGCCATAATAAGAGCTGTATACTAATTCAGAACAGTGGAGAAGAGTGATTGGATTTGACTCATTATCCAAATGCAGTAATTAAAGCCCGGGGGAGGTTTAGAGAGTGGAGTAGAAAGGCCGTGCCCTCAGCCTTGAACGCACACACACATACACACACACTGACCGACACAGACAGACAAGGACACAGACAGAGGTAGACAGGACAGGCAAGACGCAAATGGGGTGAGACAGTTGAAAAGAAGGGTAAAATGAACTCAGCAGGGGAAAAGAAATGGAGACACTTGTATCTAGTGTTGTAGATGGTAAAATACGGCATTGATTGGCTCATTAAAGGTCCACAGGGTACCAACACTATTCCAAGAGCTTCACAATTACTCAAGAGCCAATAGAAAATGAGGGGGGAAAAAGAGAATCACTATCAAATTGCATTTGTGGCATGCTTGCAAAACATAATAGTATATAGACACTATTATGTTTATATATATATATATATATAAAAAACATTTATTTATTAATTATTATTATACAAATGTACCAAAGCTTTTATAAATGTACCCTTTGAGTTTATGTTGGTTTCATATTTCATTTGTGTGTGTATAATTCATATTTCTTGCGTCCAGCAGATATTCTCCAAAATGGCGTTATGCTGAACCAGAGGAGACGAATTGTTGAATAAAGTCGTTGTTTTGTTTTCTTTGCACAGAAAAATTGTTCTTGTCTCTTCATTAAATTCAGATTGAACCACTGATGGCAGATGGACTATCCTGACGATGCTTTTCATACTTTTTTGGACCTTGACAGTGCAATTACTATGCAGTCAATGGGACAGTCACAAGCCTCCCGGTTTTCATCCAAAATATCTTAAATTGTGTTCTGAAGACGAATTAAGCTTTTATGGGTTTGGAACGACATGGGGGTAAGTGATTAATGACAAAATTTTCATTTTGGGGTGGAGTATCCCTATAAAGTACCCTTCCTCAGCCCAGACCTGTACATTATCTTACATTGCATGCATTTGCTGCTGACAAACATGATGCAGGACAGGGATTTAAAGTGAGGTAGCCTATGAATGCATTTATATGCAACTAATATTCAGGATGTAGAGGTTGTGTGGTTGTATGAAAATTGTTGTATGGGTTTTTGCCTTGTATTTATATCACATGCAAATCAAACAAGCAAGAGTGCTGTTTTCCCCCCCGAATACCTCTTAATATTATGTTAAATTTTTGACACAATATTGTCTGGTTTTGCTCAATTTACTAAACGTTTTTCTAAATAAAGACTGTTGTGCATCTCCGAGCAACACATCATTTCATTATATATATATATATATATATATATATATATATATAAATTCTATATATCTATTATATATATAAATTCAGCTATTATTATTATTTTTGCAAAGTTGAATCAAATTTCTAATCAAAACTAATTTCTTGCTTTTATAATGATTTTACATCATGCTTTGGGGGATATTTCTCAGCCAAAATTGATATGTGATTAATTTGGGATTAATTAGATAAAGTAATTGTTACATCATGTAATTAATTAGACTAAAAATTTTATTTGCCATAATTTTATTATGAAGGTGTTTTGTCATGATGTGAGAGAAGGTGCGTCCAAAATTGCATACAGTCCACTCCACTGTCATTCACAACTCCTCTCCCATGGCCTCATGGGATAGGAAAATGTCTATTGGATGTGCACTTCAGAAACTCGTCTAAAGTGTTTTATGAATACTATGAATTCAGACATACTACTGTTCACATACTGTTTTTTACCTACAATACAGTAGGAAAGTAGGCAGGAGTTCTCTCTATGATAAAATTTACATTTTTATTTTTTTTTAACTAAACTTCATAAACAATATTACATTTAAATAAATGAGTACATTAATCTTTGTAGGGAAATAATGTGTTACTTATAAAAATGCTTAACCTTTAAATTAAAGAAAATTTCATGGAAGAATAAGAAAGATTCTTCTAATTATGTGTGATACATTAACGCTCACCTACACAGATCATTCATTTGTCATGTGTCACTTGAGTTCTCTATGCTGTGCTCTATGACAAGGAACGATTACCACTAAATAATTAATCTGACGACGGACTCCTAAAGCTGTAAAAAAATATTAAAGTAAATCAATTGAATTGAGCTTAAAATACCTGATTATCAGAGCTGCCTATCAATTAATGAAGCCATGATTGATTAAGCAATTAGCAGCTCTAATAGTGAGAGGCAGGTCTGAGAAGCAGGTTGTGAGGGATAAAGATACTGGAGACCGGTTGAGTGTGGATGCCATCAGCTTCTTCTTTCTCTTTCAGTACATCTCCAGGCACCACTTAATCGCTCAGTTGCTCATTAGCACACAGCTCAGGCTTTGGAAACCGGCACCATTAGAGCCGACATGAATGCCACGCCAGCACTACACTGATGTGTATGGTTCAAAGAGGGGGCCCACGTGTCAGCATGTTTGGCCTCTTGAAAATTAGTTGAATATGACCAAACAATTCTTATTAGTCTAGTTCTTGCGAGTCTGTTTAAATGGCTGAATAAATGATTTGTGCATGCAATATTCCTTCCAGTCGAGCATTCAGTAACAAACTACTACAAGATTGTAGCAAATACAGCAATCGCTTTAGTATTTAAAATTAGGGCCGTCAATTACAAATTTAAATCAAATTACTTACGTGACATGCTGATTAATAAATCAAAATGTGCAATCAATCACATATCCATATGAATACAATTGCCCCCATATGAATAACTGAAGATATACTGTATTATTATGTCACTGAATATCATTGAACATAAGCCTATCACTGATCTACAGTCCACAGTGATACATTTAATCGAGTTTGTTGATCTAAATTGAGTTTGACTCATTTAATTGAGTCTGACTTCAGATGTAACTGCATAATCACACAGCATGTCTTTATCAGGCACACATTTATTAGTAAAATCACTCTTTCCAACATACATTGCCATTGGTTTGAGATCCTTTTTACATGATAATTCACAAGTTTATAATATTCTTTATTGTGTTGAGGAATTGTTTAAGGTGACTTTTAAGCACTGTCAGATTTACACCATGCAAATTCATCCACTTCTCTGCAAAGACTTGAAAGTAAGTGTTCAGTGGTTGGTTGATTGGTTGGTTATTGTTTTAACACCATGCCAGCTTGCTTGGATATTTTCAGGTTGAATAACAAGATGAAATAGCATAAAAGGGCAATTCAGAAACCTAAGGTTTTTAAAGTTTGCTTTAGGTAAAAGCTTCAAGGTTGACTCTGTTTCAATTTTCAAAGGTGTCTGTGGATTAATATTTCTTAAGTGAAGTTAAACCAGCACAATTTAATAATATATGTTTAACAGATACTGCACTCTGACATGAAGAGCATTTCAGTGGACCTTCCTTTGACATTATGAATTGTGTGTGACTCTTGAATGTCCTATGCACATTTCTATATTTCATATAGTTTGTTGTTAGTACACTGATCCCATTCCTTTTCCCTTTTGGTGATGATGTAAGATATACTATGTAAGATACTATAGTAAGTGGCCAATGAACTGGGAGAAGAATAAAGTTTATACTTTACATACACAGTGAATAAAATATGTTGTCAAATTGTTTGATTTATGTTTATTATTGCCACTTGCATAGACCTTGGTGTGTATTTTATAAAATATATGTTTTTTTTTTGCCAGTACTTATGTGCATAGGCATCGATCCCATGGGTGCTCCGGGGCTCGAGCACCCACGGAAAAACACCAGATATGCACCATTAATTTGAACCAAGTTATAGCTTAGTGTGTGCTTATAATATTTCTCATAGAAGCTGTTGATATGCTTTGCTAATTTCTTGTGATTAAGCTCTGTTTTTGTAACTGAAGATCGGGAGAAATGTGAATTATCCATTGTATTTAACTAATCATTAGTCTAAGTAAGAATGTCAAAATGTTTTAAGTTATTACATATATATATATAATTTTTGTCAGCGCCTATGCTTATGTATATTTAAATATCTGAAACTTTATGCAATTGAAAACACAATAGTTTTGATATATAAGTTTTGAATGAGTATCTCTCTGGCTCTGCACCAGTCAAAAGTGCGAAAGCAGATTTGAATTTAGAAGCTGATCATGTGAAACTATGAATATTCTATACATCAAATGATCATACACATCAAAGAGTTAAAATATTTTGTAAAGAGGACAAGCTACAAAGCAATTACTTGGCAACCATCCCAGCATCTTGGAAGTGAGTTTTGCAGAGAAAAGCACTACTCACAATTTCTAGAGAAAAAAATAGTTTCCTGTCTATCAAAAGGCAAATGCTCAAACACATGAAAAGAAAGTCAAAGAGTACCAGAGGCACATGCACACACATTAAATCTGCTCAAGCTGAGATGGAAATAGTGAAACTGAGTGAGAAAAGCTGAGAAAACAGACTTAAAAACAAAAACATTTTTACCTTCAACGGAAAAGGCTGAAGGTCACTTTGTGTCTCTCTTCCCCAAGCGTCGCCGGTCTCTCTCTCTCCAGTCTGTCTCCAGCTCTCCGGCATTCACAACCACCCGCACCGAACCCAATTACAGCCCAGCACTGCATCCCACGTCTCACTCACACACACACACACACCCATGTGTCCACATCACACCACACGCCTCTCCCGGTGCGACACATCACACCCCACACTCAGTGTCTCCACACCCTCCGTCAGCCTCATGGCCGGCCGAGAGAGAACTGGAACTGCTAGGATTAAGATTAGGACTCGGTCAGAGCAAGAGACTAATGAGCAGGGACCGGCCACACAGAGTGCCATGCACTTCCTGTTGAGGACAGGATGTGCCTTGCGCAACGTGACCGACCCATCACACTTGCCTTGTGTTAAAACACATTTACCCCAAACAATGTCTCACCTTGAGACTAAAGCCTTCCTGAGACCAGTGCACCAGTGTTTTATCCATTCTCTGTTCCTGCCCCCATATTGTGAAATATAGCCAGCGAGAGAGAGAGTAATTCAGGGCACGCTACAGTCTCCGAGTCCTGTGATTTCATTTGCGTAGAGGTAATAAAACTACTTCATAGGGCAAAGGATAAAACCAGCGGCATAATGCCACTAGAGACTTCGGTTAGTCCGGCCTGTCATAAGCTAATGGCAGCCGCATTATAAACGGATATAAATGGAAACTCAATACTGCCTTCCCTAATCAAAAAGAGAAGAGGGAGGGAGCAAGTAGGCCAAGAGGGGAGAGTGGAGTGCGTAAGTCAAGGAGAAACAAAGTAAGACAGTTTCGATGGATTTGTCAGATCCTTGTCCTTAAATCGAGTTGTTTCTTCACTCTCTAAACCTGATAGCAGAAGCACAATGTCTCATCATCTATTTGGTGCTTCTGTTTTCATCAAGATGTCGTCATTTTTAGAGTGAAATTCTCAAGACGTTTCTAAAATGTTCTCTGTGTATTGTGTGAATGTCACTTAGCAGATGTTTTTGTAACTTTTATGACTAAAATGTATACAAATCTCTTTTTAAGGTAGGCCTAGTCTATGTAAGATATTTTTTAGCAGTGGCTTTCACCCATTTCTTTAGAAAATGATCACAACCTTCATGTAAAACCCAGACTAAAGCTTCTGGCAAACATCTGCATCAACATTCGATCGACCAAATGAATGCACAATCAGTATGCAGTAATTTTAATCTAGCTAGTGCCCGGATAGCATTATGACTAGATGACAGTTATTTTACTTTCACACATCTCTGTAAATGTTTCCTCCTTGTTATTGTGAGGCACCATTCCCATTGATACCATTAGATTTTCTTTGATCCAGAATAAACTCTAGAATCGGATATTTGTACACAAATATGATACTTAACATAGCACAACGTATTTTTGGATAATGCTTGGCAAAACAATAGTGGTCTTGGATTTCATACTGAATTGCTGTGAAGTACCAAAGCCATTGTAGAGATATCTTATGAACTTGTCACTCAATATTATTATTTTTTTTTCTGAAACCAGAAGTGTCCAGTAATAAGGGGGTTACAAAGTTAAACTCAGTAGCATCTGCTAGCCATCTTTTATAGGCCGCTGATACTGTATGACTCGAGTCATCTTATGAGAGTAAATATCTCATCAAAAATAGTGTTCACTTCTTTAGGTATAAAAACAGTTTTACCACCTGCACCTATGAAGTGTGAAAAAATAATTGCGTGCACCAGATAATGTACTCTTGCGTAAACAATCATGGTCTTGTACCTGTTTTCACAAAAGTGTCTCTTGTTTACTCCAGTCTCAAATAGCTCTGCTTCGAGGTGACAGGTGTTCCTGTTTTTATGTCCCCTTATTTGATAACATTTATATTTTTGCTTTTTTATATGCTACCCCCACATCAGTCTCTCTGTCTGTCTGCCTTTGGCTACAGCTGATTATTATTAAATTGTGGGAGAGAACATAAACACATGCACTCCATGACACAAGCATACGTGTAAATGCAACATCAGTACATACCAGAACAAAGTGATGACACTCACACACTGGTGTGAAAAGCAGACGTCTCCATAATGTCCATCCCACAGCACACACACATACACAAAACCAATAAAAGAAAATGTGCAGACCAGACCAGACAGCAGATAATGCAGGGCTTCAGACGCGGCCTCTGTCTCTCATTAGTGGAGACACACACACAGAGACAGGAGAGAGAAGCATCTTCAAAGGCCCATTTGAAAGAACACACCGCCGCCACTCTCGCTCGCCCCCCTCCTCCCACACTCCCAATATATATTCAAAGGCCATCCATTAACCTTTCACTCGCACAGACCTGTCTGTGATCTACTGCTCTCAGCTCACGCTTTGAAGAACACGGTGCTCTTCCATCAACAGCCACGTGGAGAGGAGAGGAGAGGAGAGGAGAGGAGAGGAGAGGAGAGGAGAAAACAAGACACGAGTACAGGAAAGAGGAGAGGAGAGGAGAGGAGAAAACAAGACGAGTACAGGAAAGAGGAGAGGAGAGGAGAGGAGAGGAGAGGAGAAAACAAGACACGAGTACAGGAAAGAGGAGAGGAGAGGAG